>JAODAL010023889.1:0-61745 GCA_025379985.1 Phyllomedusa bahiana | reverse complement strand
ATGCTACGAAATCTTAGCTGTTTTTTTAAAGTTTAATACATCCTCTCTGGATCTGTGTGTTCCAACTGAACACCTCAATGAACAGTCTCCGAAATAACTTCTATTTTGATTCCGGTGTTCGGCCT
Organism: Phyllomedusa bahiana; assembly: GCA_025379985.1. NCBI lineage: Eukaryota > Metazoa > Chordata > Amphibia > Anura > Hylidae > Phyllomedusa > Phyllomedusa bahiana. The sequence continues at coordinate 61,620 of JAODAL010023889.1, read as the reverse complement.
GCTAGGCCGCTGCTATCACGCGCCGAAACACTCTGCTTTTCTAAGGTCTTGTGACTTACTGTACTAATCGAGCAGTACCTACGACTTCAGCTCCAACTTTGGGCTTAGACTGTGCCATTATTAATTATCAACCGCTCTTACTAATTGCAAGTGTTTTGCTTTGCGCTTACCTAGCTCAATCTACACTACTCACAAAAAGTTGGGGAATTTGCTTTTGGGTTGAAATTTCGGGATGACAAAACTTTTGAATAACCATCTCCTAACTTAGATCAAATGTCCAACTTTTCAATGTTTCAGGATTTTTGCAAAACTTGATATCTCTAAAATGAAGTTTAATGGCAAAGTTCACAAAGCTTTTGATCCCTGAATCACCCAATAATTTTAGGAATTTTAAACGGGACTTAAACCAAACCCCCTCATCCTGCCGTTCAAAATTGACAAACAATATAGGGGTTTTTTCACATAAAAAAAACCTTTTTGAAAAAAAACCCAGCAAGGGCACAGTTGGCAGCACATACATACACATTCCAAAAACAGTAGCCACTGTCAACTAAAGAAACTATCAAATGGGACAAAATTTTTAAAAAGCATTTCTGCTTCTAGATCATGAAAAATTATGAACTAAGAACCCCCAAAAATTTTGCATGATCCTAATTAATTTTAATATGTCGACATGGACAGCCACAGTTGTTTTGGCCGCAAATTGCACCAGAAAACTGTCGCAGCCCCGTTCATAAAAATCCCTTTTCCTCAAAAGCAAGACCCCCAAATTTAAATTTAAACTTTCATATACAAAAACCGAGAACACAACGCCCACATAACTTTGATAACACAAGGAAATTTTCCCGTGTCCCCCATAGGCAATACCCACCTGACCGCTTCCAAGCCATATCAATATTTCCAACCTTTTACACAGTCGAAAAAAGGTAGGGGTTGAAGCGGTCAGGTAGGGTATCTGCCCCATGGTAGAAGAGAATTCCAACCTTACACAAAGATCCGTGGAAGAAAAGTTCCCTTAAGAGGGATTCCCGGGCATTAAAATTAACAAGAAACCTCAAAAAATTGCACTCACCCAAAAAAGCCTGCATCATTTTGAGAACTTGGAACTTTTTCCTTTGCCAATTTAGCTCGTGAAAAGAAACCATGCAGCCAAGAGATCACCCCATTGGGGCCTACAAATCACCAACCAATACAAACCCATGAACTGGAAACAAAAATATCCTTTTTATGTTTTTTTTCTTACGGGAGTGTTCCGGGATAGCGCCGCTTTTTGTCCCCTCCGTACGGGCCCAAAGGCAATTTCCCCAGGCTTTCCCCAGGGATAAACTTGTCTGTATTTCACTTGTTTATCTTTTGTTTGTTTTTTGGCTACTTGATTTACTAACCGTGGACTTCTTTCGGGTGCCAAAAATTTTTTGAGGCTTTTTGTTTTCAAAAAGGTTTTTTTCACATGCGTTTTTGATCCAATTTTGATCCAGTTGGATCCGAAAAACCATTCAAAAACCATTGGGAACGGGCCCAAAAAAAGGGTCCAAAAATATCCAACATCAATCATGATGGAGCAAGAGGATCGCACCCTAACTTTTTTTATAGGGCTCCGCTGCGTCTTCAGCCAAAAAAAAAAATTGACTTGAAATTTTTGAACGGAACCAAAAGACGGATCAAATAAAACAAACATCGGCATCACTCCGGGGAACGCTGATACGGTTTTTATATTGAAAACAAGTAAATCACATTGCTTATTATTAAAACGTGTTTGGGTTCCCCCTTTTAGGGGCTGACAACGGACCAAACACCTCTAAAAAGAAAATTTTCACAACCAACACCCGGTGAACAACCCAAGGCCTCGTTCACACGGCTTTTTTCAGAACTATTTTCATCGGATTGCCGATCGTAAAAACTTCTGAAAACAGTTGAAAATCAGTTGCAAAAATGACCAAGTGTGGGAATAAATTTTTAACTGATTTTTCCCCCGGATTTACCATTCCATTCATTGTAGGTGGGAACCGTCCTAAAAAAATTGACAGCACTTTTTTTTTCCATTCCCGCCCCCGGCCATCCGGGACGGAAATACCTCGGGGAACGACGACCGTATTTTCTATTGAAATCAAAAAAAATAGGGGTGTTACTTATTTCTGACTGATTTCCCAGGGGGTTTTACATCGTCAATCCCTCGCAAATCCGCGGCAAATAAGCCGTTTAACGAGGCCTAAGGTCTACTTATTCCCTTTCTGTTCTGCTAAATTTTCAACATCCGTTAAAAATTTTTACTATAAAGAAATTTTAAATTCTGCTTTTTAAAAATTCCTTGCTGTGGAGAGATGTTGTTAAACCAAAATCTGATATAGTATGTGTGCAAGAGACCCACTTATTACCTACAGATGGCCATAGATTAAATAAGTATTTCCCACATATATTTCAATAACATTTTCTTAAAAAGAAAGCTGAAGTTGCAATTTTAATCAAAAACTCTGTTGCCTTCCAGCTTCCACACTCTATAATAGACCATTAAATTATTCTTTTTTGTGAACTTAAATAAAAATTGTATACCCTAGTCACTTTATATGCACCCAATGAGAAACCAATCCCTTTTATACAGAAAGGGATTACAATTGCAGAAGATGTAAGGAATGGGGGGTTGATTGTTTGCGGAGACTTCGATTCAGTTGTGTGTACAGAGATGGACAGATCTAGACCCGAGGAAAACGTGAGACCTACACCCTTTTATTGGAAAAAAAATCTACGTATGTTTGCGCTATAATGTTATGTTATTATGACAAAGGAATATAATTTTTTCTCCTCCTATACTTTCCTTTTTTCGGGAAAATTTTTTTTTTATCATCGATAAAATCTATTTCTGACAAACTAATCACAGGGGTCAGACCACACCCATAGACAGACTCTCGAGACTATCTTCTGCTCTTCATACATACGCCTATGAAGGCTAAATAACTTTCTACTTATCACAGAAAAGACAAATATGACAAAGGGTCTCTTAAGAGGAGTCTCATTGAAAAGTAATACGACCTTAAAATGTAACTTTTAATTCAAGCCTCATAAAAATGTTGTAAGCCATACTTTTTAACAAACATATTTCTGTATGACACTTTTTCAGTGCTGAGGATGTTTTTATGTTATTGTTCCAATTACACAATATTGCCAGTGTATCATCATTTGCGTGTGTAGAGGGATAACGCCCATTCCCAAATCTCCCCCTAGGGCAGAGTAATCGCCCCAAAATGGGCGGCTCCAATCTATGAAGGTTAGTTCTAGATAGAATCACAGAGCCAGCAACTAATTTAGTTAGGGGGTCCTGGCTATCACACCCTACCAATAAACCCAAAAATATTACTAGGCAAAGTCCTCAATTTAAATTCAACAAAAAAATTTAAAACGAGAAAAAAAAAGCCACCTTTATACAATATAACTTCTAATTAAATAAGTTTAAAATGGGAAAAACCTAAACACTAACCCTGGTACACCCTTAAAACAAAAAGTTATATATAACCCTGCCTATCAGTAGGGTTACTGCCCTGACAGAAGGGCGACCCCACCCAGGAACGAAAGTCCCTAATGAAACCCACAATCACCCTAAAGTCCAAAAATCAGAACAAATATGTTAAATCCCAATATCAAGATATAAAATTCTGGATACTATAATCCAAAGTATTAATCTTCTCCTACACCCTTTTCTTATAATCTACTGATAGGCAGGGTTATATGTATCTAGTTGTTTTGTTTTAAGGGTGTACCAGGGTTAGTGTTTAGGTTTTTTTCCAAATTTTTAAAAATTATTTAATTAAAGTTATATTTTATCAATGGCTTTTTTCTTCTCTGTGATTTTAAATTTTTCAGATAGATGAGCGAAGAAAAAGATCCTCATCCCCCCGACAAATGGGTGTTGTTTGCCTCAAAGATCCTTTGGTTTTACGCGTGGTAACTTTAACATATGTATTTGGACCACGTAAAGTTAAAACGGCTTCTTATTTTAAATTTTTTGACAACGGTGAATAACAGGTAAGGCAGGTGAAAAACGACGCATTTCGGAAAAACCTTAGTCCTTGTTCCAAGACAAGGGTTAAGGACGACATTCCCAAACACCCAATGCCAGTTTTTTCTATTTTGCGCCAAAACCACTTTTACCCAATTCTCAAAGTAAATGAACTGTCGAAAACCAAAACCCGCACATTTATGCCGGCACGACACTTTGAAGCGCCTAATAGGTGCATGGCGCCCCGCGGCAAGGCCATTAGGCCTTTTCTATTTATGCCCTCGAAGGCGCATTACATTACTACCAATGAATGCTAAAACCCGCAGTTTAGCAATCCCCCCTTTTTTGATGCAATGCACCTTTTTCGGCGCAAAGCTCCTTTTAAAGGGGCCCTTAAAGGGTTTTGCCACCAGTAATGTTACGTGGAAACCCCCCAAAATGGGTATTAATCACTTTTCTAAATAATGGAATTAAAAAAAAAAGAAAAACTCTGAGAGCTACAGCATTTCTCAACCCCCCTTTGGTTACCACAAAGCTTCCCCTAGTCACGACCAGGAGCTGAAAGCCGTGCTTGCATGAATCACTTCTTATCTGATGACAGGCAGAATGAATGGTCTTTTAAGGCACCGGTAGCAATATGTTTTCTTTTTGTATACAGAATAACTAGCTGTAGTGTTATTAGATCCCTGCTTTATCTGATGAAGAAGCTTTCAATCTGCTGTTTAGAATAGGTGTTCTCTTTTGTATACAGAATTCACAAGTTATAGTTTGATTATTTGAGTGAACATGTCACAGGATCCCCTTATGCAGCTTTGTGCTCTGGCTGTGTGTGTCTGTGTGCAGCTCTGTCTCTTGCTGCGTGATTTGTTTACATTACATTAGCTTCTTAGCAGATAAGGTTTCTCCTGACAGTGCCGTCTGAGTCTCTGTGTCTTGCTGTATTGAATCCACTGTTGTACTGTTTATTAGTTCACTTAAGTTTTGAGACGCTCCCTTTGGATTCCTCACTCCCCCCTACCCCTCCCCCTCTCTCCCCTGCAGCTTCATGACTCAGCGTGATTTGTTGACATCTTGCTCTCATACTGAAAGGAGGTCAGAACTTGGTCTGGTGGCAAATCCCCTTTAAGTTTTCTATGCAAGGTATACCTGATGCCAGTTTTTAGAAAGTATTGGAATTTCAGGCGCATTTTACACTGATTTAATGCACCTAAAACTGGCATAGATACACCACTTTTCGGACATGTCGCCCTAAGTTTTGTCTGCGTTACCTGCTTTACCATGTATATATCACCTGTTTGTCAAGAATTTGAATAAAGAAGCTGATTTAACTTGTACGCTGGTCCAAGACTACATATACTAAAATCGTATAACACCAGGTCGCATACGATAGAAAATGCGCAATAAAGTGTGAAATAGAGCAATCTAAAACACAACAACAGTCGCAAAATCCTTGTCACAAATTCATCACTATCGCCTTATATACACTGAGAGTTTTTTGTAAATCCCAACTTGTTTCCCCGGCAACAATGTGCAGGTCATCAGGGAAAAATATAAACTCATGCAGGCTTCATATGAGATCATAAATAGCGACTCAGTGCAAAACAGCAAGATGCTCCACTTGCATGGGTGACCCAAACAATCCATAGAGATGGCCCCATATTAACTCCATCTATTAATTTGACCACAAACATAAGATAAGGCAGCCTTAGACAAAGAAACAGACGCTGCCAGCAAACAATATGTTGTGTACACTTATCTGAGACAACAGTGATGACCGCTCCGTATCTCGATGGTTACTTTTGGGGCGACTACTCTGCCAATAGGAAGAGATATTTGAGGAACTGACGTTATCCCCTCTATCACACTGTAAATCATGATGCACTTGTCCACATATTTGTGTAATTGGAAGAATAACATAAAAAACTTCCTTAGTGTCATACAAGATAATACATAATGTCTAAGAGTGTGTGGCTTACTAACCACGCTTTATTACTCTAAATAACTTTGTACTAAAAAAACTACTAGATTCAACTACCAAACAGGCCAATTTCATAAATTTATTAGATAAAAAGGTCCATATCAATCATAGAAATTATTAAAACAGACACCATCAAAAAAAGAGAAGCCTTCGACAATTCATAGATAATCCATAGTAAACAAATGTACTGGTGAAAATATAAAAAAATATATTTCTGACATAATTATAAATGTATGTGCAAAACAGGCAATTGACCCACCAAATATATATATATATATTATTATATATAATATTATATATATAGTATATATATATTATATATACATATATATAAGTATACTATATATATTATATACATACAGTATATATATATATTACATATATATATTATACATACATACATATAGATATAATATACATACAGTATATATATATATACATATATATATATACATACATACATATATATATATATATACATATATATATATATATATATATATATATATTAATATATATATATATAATATATATATATAATATATATATATATATATATATATACACATACACATACATACATACATAAATATCCAAATAATCCCATTTCAATTTATACATGATCAGATACAAATAATAAATATAGAGTGCAGGTGCATGGATATTATCCTAATGAGCATAAATAAAGCAAGTACCTCCCAAAAATGTTCTATAAATATTGAATACTGACAAAGTGCATTAAAGTGCAAGAGGTGTAGGACAATAACTCAAAAACAGATCATGAAATAAAAGTAATATACCTATGAAGTGGAGAAGGTCCCGTTGCCCAATGCATGTTTCACGTTGATTCTTCAGGGGGAATGAATGCTCTTCTCTATAGCAAATGCACAGAAAGAATTAACATTAGAATTATGGCACTCTATAAAATGGCGGCTGCATTGGAAATATTGCATCCTTTTGGGTTTTTAATATTATTCAGATGTTCAAGAATTCTTACTTTAAATTTTCATGAAGTACAGCCCACATAGTATGGATCACACATATTACAGTGTATTAAGTGTACAACAGATGTTGTGCTTAGTGATGAGCGAACAGTAAAAAGTTCTAGTTCGATTAGAACCTCGAACTTTTGTGAGTTCGGTTCGAATTTCTTTTCGAACTCGAACTTCGAACCCCATTAATTATAATATACAGCTGAGGAGAAGCTGGAATTACCATCCATAACAGTAAACTGGATACATGGAACAACGTAATGAAGAAAACTTGGCTGTACGGCTATGTTCACACAACAATGACTGGGATGTATTTCAGCCCGAAATTTGCGCCGTACTGCGCTAAATACTGGGCGAGATACATCCCAGACATTACGGTAATCCACAGTTCTCATAGAGAACTATGGATTACGTCTCCTCTCTCCGCTCGGACAATACGCCGTGGGGGGAGATCAGTGACATGTCAATTATTCACGGCGTATACGCGCAGCGAATAATGAATGTCTATGGGGCCGGCGGGCTGCCGCCCCCCACTCCCCGCCCCTCCTCTGCTCCCAAGCACACGGCGTAATTGCGGGCGAAATACGTCCCCGCAAGTACACTGTGTGAACATAGCCTTAGGTGTTATGTGAGCCTGCAGATGTCGCCAAATAACAGCTTCTGGGTGTGGGAAAGATGCAGCCAGCAATACCAAACTCTCTAACTATTGATGTCTATGAGGAGAAAAAATATTATCTAACTAAGAGCAGTCTGTACAGTACAGAGAGTGAGCTGAAAATGGTGTTCACAAGGCAATACAGTGAAATATAAATAACATGGTCATGTGATTTTAGCAGCCAATGAGAGCCCCACACCTCAGCGATGACGTTTTTGACACTTCTCTGTGCTCTGCACTGATTGTATGGCCGCCAAAAAAGCAGAAAGGTGATTGAATGGCCGTCAAAAGTGCAGAAAGATGCTGAAAATGAAACTAAAAATGGTGTGTCCGACTAGAACTAGAACTTTACTCAAACGAACAGCAAAATATTCGGTTCGGTTCGAGTTCTAAAAATTCGAGAAGTTCGACTAGAACTTAACTTATCTAGAATACTTCGATCAACACTAGTTGTGTTACAATTAATATACTGTTCAATAGCATAACTCCGATCATTCACTGTAAACCTCTTAGTGGGAACAGTATAACTGGAGGTTGTACACGAATGGCCGGCAAAATCTGAAAAATCCATTTAGACCCAACCATGTCTTTTGTGAAATTTTAACTGAAAAATCATTAGGAGATCTCCTCTTTCCAATGGTTTTGGGACACTTTGCTACTTCTCTGCATCCCCTGTCAAGAATTTCGGATAAAATCTGATCCTGAAGCAGTTATAAAAGACTTAACCTGATTAAATTTCATACTATAATCAAGAACTAGTGTGGGCATATAGTCTGACTCAATATATTGCTTCGGGGGATCTGACAAATGTGTGGAACTATCCGTAAAGCATGATTTAATACCTATTTTGGATGTCCCCTAGTTTCTAAACTTTGACAGATGTTAAGAGATTCATTAACAAAGTCACTTTCTGAAGTACAATTCCGCTTGGCCCTTGTTAATTCCCCAATTGGGATTGAAAGTCGAATGTGTCTTGGATGGCTGCTCCTGTTATGTAAAACTGTGTTCCCCGCTAGGTCCTTTCTGAAAGCTCTAGCTTTAATGATTGTACCTCGAAGACCTAGTAATCTAAGATCTACAAATAATACCCCTGTAGATTGCACATTATAAGTAAATATACAATTTAAGGGGTTATGTAAGGTTTCTTTCAAAAATGGACTTTATTGCAGAACATGCAGATAAATACAAACATGCAAAAAGTCCAAAATAAAAAATGAAAAAAACAGGGGAGTGGATCCTAGGGGACGTGAGGGCAAAAACCGAGGTCCAAAAAATAAACAGGCAACCAGCAAAAGCAGAAAACAGGCAAAGACCAGGTCCAGGCAGAACAAAACACAGAGGGCCAGAGAAGCAATGCAGCTGGAAGCCAGCACAGCTCTGCAAAATCTTAGGCACTGAGGGAAACAATGTACAGGCTTAAATAGTTCCTCCAGTGACCATGAAGAGGAGCAGCTGTGCTTGTTAGAGTCAAGTACTTAACTGTTACACTGCTGGAAGGCACAGAAAACACCCGACTCTCCATAGTACAGCCGCTGCCAAGGATCAAAAAGCAAGTTGCAGGATCGGGACCGGTTACTATTGAAGAACAAGAGTAGCCATATAGCAGGTCATCAATATGTCTGCCATACCACTCTATGTCCAACCCACAACAATTGTTATCTGTGCAAATATACATCTGCTCCCACCAAGACATGATCAAATTTGCAAGAGACAGGGAAAATTTTAAGTAAAAACTGCAAAGAAAAAGAAAAAAAATTGTGTCTCAAAAATCCTGTAAACATTTTATTGTAAATTTTCATATCCACAGAGAAAGAGCCAAAACAATCTAAATGACAGTCTAATGCAAGAAGCTCCACCTCCAGTGGTATACTTGTGTATAGTGACTCAACGTCACAGCTCAGCCACCTATTTTCTGAACTCCATTTTTTTATTTTCAAAATTTCTCAAAATGTCCCAGGTATCTTGTAGAAAACTAGGGACATATCTAGCAAAAGGCTGAAGCCACTGACATAAGAGCTCACACAAGGAGCTAATTCCTGACACAATGGGTCACATAGAGGATTTAATTTTTTGTGAATTTTTGGAAGCCCATACAAGAGGGGTACCGTAGGGTCAGACCTATTAAGAAATTCAACCTCTCTGGCGGAGAGCACATATAGCGATGTACCCTCATCTAAAAGAACTTAAAGCTCAGATTTAAATTGATTAGTTGGATTCTGCTAGCATTTGTGTATGATATTTTCATCTATTCATGACAACTATGGTTCCCCATTTGTCGGTTATTTTAAATAAGACCTCCTCCATATTGGTCAGCTCTTCCGATGCCCTATGTTGCTCCTTAGACAGATTAGATCTGCCAGAAACTGATGACACTCTATCATGCAGACTCTTTAAATCCTTTTCCAGAATAGATTGGAATAATTCCATAGACTGATCTTGCCTGAGCTGGATAAAATTCAGAATTTTTAATGTGAAACAGATTAGCAGTGATAACACCTAAGGCAGTGGATTTATTCATAGACTCTAATTCCTGCGAAGACATAAGCGCTCTTTGTTAAGAGATATCCAAACAGGAAAACTCATTGATTTGAATATTTATCTATCGGTATTGGTTTTGGTGAATTATCTATATCCCAAAAGTATCTTTTAACTGTTAAATTTCTAATAAATTTCTTAACACTTTTCAGGGTAGAAAATACATTGAAAGATTTGTTTACAACAAAATTACATCCCAGACGAAGAGCCTCTGCTTCTGCTGTAGAGAGAGTAATGTCAGATTTATAATGTCTATACTTTGGCCGTGGCCCCTGTAGTGTTCCTGGTTGGTCTTTTGGCCACTCCTGGAGTGCTTGCGCCCTCCTCTTCTATGTAATTTTTTGTTTGAGACACAGGAAAGGAAAGATGCATTGGGTTGGAAGAAGTAGACACATCACTTAAATTTTCACGAGGTCCAACTGATGTCCCTGATGAATTTGAACTGAAGCTGACCCGCTTATTGTTCTTAGAAGATTTTCTGCTATACCATGTGTTCTTTATAAAGATGGATTTAGGAATGTCTTCATAGGCATTTCTATGATGCATTGATATACACAATTATTTTCATAGTCAGCTACATCTCGTTGAAATTGTCGCTTCCTAGTAGCCATAATGGTGGCCTCCAATGTAGAAGCATTATAACGGACTTTGCCATACAATTGCAAATATTCTGCCAGTGTGTTAAACTCAGATAAGATGATTCAAAACTTTGGCTCTGAGTAGCTAATTGTTCCAACTTTAATTCCCCTTCTGCATTGGGGGTGTGGTCGGGAGCTTGGCCGATGGCAAAACACATGGTTTCTGTTTCACTATCGTCACTTTCGGGTGGTGACGAGTGAATCTGCTCTGCGGCAGTCACTCTGGACGTCTGGTCACCATTGCTCCTACCCCATGACAAGTGAGATGCTTTTTGCATTCATCAGTATGTGTATTTATTGTGCGTTTGTCACATGTAAACTTATACTAGGACTAAGAGCCGTTAAAGGGAATGTGTCATCAAAAATGACATTGTTTAACTCACATTTTTATGTTCAATGCTTTTTTTAAGAATTTTTGGTTATTTTTTTAAAATTTTCCATATCACTTTCATTATTTTTTAATAATTCTTAAATCCTGCAGTTTTCACTTTGGCCACTAAGCCGAATATTATTCTGACATTTCCTGTTCTGTAGAGAGAGATTTTCAGTAGTCTGCTCATTATCAGCACAAAGATGGTCAAACTGAAAGGAGACACCAGTGTGAATAGATAACACAGGATCTACCAGTCACAAGAGGAGATGTCACAGTTCACCCTTCCACCTCCCTGCACAGTGATTTCTTCCCAGGTCACAGAGCATGACTAGAAAACTCTCCTATAGAAGTGAATGGGACTGAGTCAGTCTTAAGTCTCCTAAGTGCATGAAGCTACTGTAAAGCATCTCTCTGACTGCTGTTAAAGCAGTGCAAAGAAGACCTAGTGGCCAAAGTGAAAACTGCAAGACTTAAGAATTAATTAAATATATTGAAAGTGATATGAAAAATTTAAAAAAACAAGAAAAAATTCCTAAAAAATGTGTAACATAAAAATGGGACTTAAACAATGACTCTTTTTGTGATTACACATTCCCTTTAAGGTTCGAGCTGTATAATCCTGTGCATCTGTTTTCAAGTTGGAAGACATGCCAGGAACCCGCTTTAATTGCATTGGGTGTTGCTGGCTTTCTCAGTTTTCATAGTGCTGCTTCACCCCAGCATGCTATTGCTGTTAATTATAATTCCTTATGTTCCAATTTAGATACAGAAATTAAATGTCTATCTTCACCTCTCCTGAGTAGTGAGAATTAACATGTTAAATTCTAAATTTATGTATATTTGTCAAGCCATTGCATATGTACTTTCTCCTTCACTTATACATAAGTTCCAACAGATGTTCTCTGCCTTCATATGGAGTGGCAGTAAAGCGAGAGATAAAAACGAGCTCCTTTTCCATAGCTATAAGAATAGAGGCTTGGCAGCATCTAATTTACGTGCCTATAATTTAGCCGTGCTCCTAGGAACAGGCTTTACCTCTTTGGCATTGTTCAGATTCAGATTTTGAGGTCAAATTGTAAAGAGAACTTTTTACTCCAAACTCCGTCAACTCATCTCAAATCCTCCCTTTTAGATGCACCACAGCCACGTTCTTCATTAAGATCCTTATCAGACCTATTTCAGTTGTGGTCCTCTTATGTTATCTCAAATTCTTGGATTCAACTTCAAAGAAAAGATATCCCTCTCATCTTCCTGAGTTGTTGGAATAAACAACTCTCGCTTATTTCTTGGCATGAAAACGATCTTAACACCCTAGATCAGCTTTTTCATAAGGATTCTCTCTTGTCCTTTCCTAAGTTATCCTCTTCTTTTTCCCCGGCCTCTCTTTCTATTTTTTTCAATCTCTTTAGATAAAACATTTGGCCAAAACCTACGTTTAAATTTTCAGACTTTCATAACTTTATTTTTAAGAATAGGGGATTTGAAAAAGGTCTGTCTTTAATTTACCTTCTGCTGATGGCTCAACTTCACGATATCCGACCATGGTTTAATGGGAAAAAAAGTTGTCGAAACAGTTAACCATAGATCAGTGGAATCTGAAAATGTCTCAATCAGTCAGAGACCATGCACTATTTAAGGTAGAACTTGCATCTTATTCATTTAGCTCACGTTACACATGTTTATTGGATCCTTTGATCTGTGTTGGAAACCTTGTTGACAGCAAGGTACCATGTTGCATGTGTAGTGGGGATGTCCTATCATCAAGAAATTCTGGGATTCAATTTCTTGCTTACTGTAACGGTGGGCCTACCAAACGGCAGACCAGAGATGTGGATCCTCTGGACCACTGCAAGCAGTGGTATAAGCCACGCCAGGAACCGGAATCTAAGTAGGTCCGGTTTTCACCAGAGCCCGCCGCAAAGCGGGATGGACTTGCTGTGGCGGAACACTACCAGGTCGCTACCCCTGATGTGACTTGTTGCGGTGGCGGCCGAGGTGTGGCGTGGTACAAAATCGTGAAACTGGCTTGTAGTCAGTACAGGCAGGAAGGTCAGGACAGGCAGCAAAGGTTCGTGGTCAAGTCACGGAGGCAAAAGGTACGGTACACAGGATTCGCACATGACACAATAAGAACGCTTCCTCTCAATGCACAGGGCACTATCGATTCGGCAGAGAAGTTAGGAAAGGACAGGGCTTAAATAGAATCAGCGCCCGGTGAAAGCCAATCTTTAAATTTAAGTGCAGTACCGCGCACGCACCCGGCCAGCAGACAGGAGCGCGGTGAGGTAAGTACAGGACAGAGCTGCGAGTGCCCGTAGCTCGAGGACCGACACGGGGGTCGCGGGGACAACCGTTACACTTACTTACTGAAATTACAGATTTTAACCTAAATTAAACCTCAGCATTAGCAATTCTAAATATTGGTATCTCATATCCCTTCCTCTCTCTGCACTGTGTTTTTCCATGTTTGACTGTGCTTGTGAATTGAAACCAATAGATTCTCCACACATTTGTGTTAAGAAGGAAGCACTTTGGGAACCAAGCTTGTCATCTCATATCATACTAAGGGCGACATGTCAGAAAAGAGGCGCTTCCACAACAGTTTTAAGGCGCATTAAATGAGTATATAATGCGCCTGAATAAATAAACCTGTCAAAAATATGGCATGTGGTATACCTTGTATTGCATATGTAATGCGCCTAATTTAGAGGTATACCAAAAAAAACAATCCAATATCAGCAGCACACTGCTAGCACTAAAAGAACTATCAAAAAGCACATAGGAATTTTTGGAAAAGCATTTCTGCTACTCAGGATACATGAAAATTTTTTTGAGGTTCTTCGTTCACATTTTTGATCAAAACTGCTTAAGCCCACCTCCCAATCAGCAAACGGACCTCAATACTAAGAACCTCAAAACATTTTTCATGTATCCTGAGTAGCAGAAATGCTTTTCCAAAAATTCCTATGTGCCTTTTGATAGTTCTTTTAGTGTGCTGCTGATATTGGATTGTGTTCGTATATTACTGCCACACCAATGTGCACCATTTTTGTTAAAAAAAGTCTTTTGGATGTGCAAAGCCAAATATTGTTTTGTAGACTGTTCATAAGGGGGAGTGGCTGCCCCCTCTTTCTTTTTTTTTGCACTCCACCCACCTTCACATATATTTAAATCAATGAAGAGTACCTTGTAGCTGGAGCATTCACTCTCTGAAGTGTGGAGGTCTGAACAGGCCACAAGAGAGATAACGTTAGTGTCGGTTCCCACCTGTATTGAGGTTCCCTTAATGATTGGGAGGTGGGCTCAAGAAGTTTTGATCAAAATGTGAACTTAGAACCTCAAATTTTTCATGTACCTGGAGTAGCAGAAATGCTTTTCCAAAAATTCCTATGTGCCTTTTGATAGTTCTTTTAGTGTGCTGCTGATATTGGATTGTGTTTGTATATTACTGCCACACCAGTGTGCACCTATGCTCATTTTTTTCAAAAAAGTTTTTTTGGATGTGCAGACCAAATATTGTTTTCTATACCCAAAAAAATGCTCATTACTAGCATATTTGATGCGCCTACTTTAGGCGCATTCAAGTGTGTCATGCCTGGCATAAAATGCGCCTAGTTTTGGTGTACGACAGTTCATTTATATAGAGAAAACGGCGTCAACAGTTTTTTGGTGCAAAATACACCAAAAAAATGGTGCAGCCCTAATGGGACATGTCACCCCAAGTGTTTTGTAAATCCTTCTTCCCCTTTACTTAAGTCCCTTCTTTATTCATGCATATGCTTACTGACAATTGTATTGTTCGGTGTGGCTGTTGTTCATAACATCCACTGTCTCTGTAACCGGTCACTATGAATTGTTAGTTGTTATAATGAGCCCACAAGTTATTTTTATTTGTGATGTTTTCTCCAGCTGCATGCTCTGCTCTTTTCATCTACTCAATAAAACCTGTCTAAAGAAGTGAACAGGGAGGATGGCCAGACGCGCCACCCTACTCATTATCATCACAGCTAGCTGAGTGCCAACCTGTGCAGAGGATTTTACTTTGTAGTAAGATACCTTTAACCCCTTAACCCACCATGGTGAAAATAACGTGGCTCCTCGTTTTTCACTCCTCGCCTTCCCAAAGCCATAACTTTTTTATTTTTTCACCTATATAAACATATGAGGGCTTTTATTTTGCGGGAACACTGGAAAATCTACCAAATGTCTCATATAATGAGTTACATATTAAAGGTGTTTTACCACAACGTAAAATTGATGTGGGAAGCTTGCAAATTAAATAATAAACATTTTTCCATTCATCTTTATTAAAAATTATCACTTTTGTTTTTGTTGCTCCCTTAGTGATCCATAGTGTACAGCTTGCCTCCAAGGGATACGTCCAGTGACGAGAGCTCCTCAGTCCTGATCGCACAGGCTCAGACATCAACTCTCCTCTCAGGCAGCTACTGTCAATCTCTTCCCTGCTTAGTAATCACACACACTCACTGCTGAGCGAGTGTTTAACCCCAGGTGGTCATTCTACTCTTGTCCTCTGTACTCCTTAGTAATCACACACACTCACTGCTGAGCGAGTGTTTAACTCCAGGTGCTGTCATTCTATCCCCGTCCTCTGTACTCCTTAGTAATCACACACACTCACTGCTGAGCGAGTGTTCAACCCCAGGTGCTGTCATTCTACTCCTGCCCTCTGTACCCCTTAGTCATCACACACTCACTGCTGAGCGGTCAACCCCAGGTGCTGTCATTCAACTCCCGTTCTCTGTACCCCTTAGTAATTAGTCAAACAGTGCAGATAAATAAAAAGAAACCTTAACTGGATATGTGCACTGAGAAAAAAAAATTCCACAGGTTTGGTTCCTGCAGGGATTTGAACCTAGGACTTCTATGCTGAAAATCAGAAGTGCTAACTCATAACTCTTTACATAAACAGACCTTTTAACTAGAGTCAGCACACTGTGGGGAAAGGCATGGTGATGTCAAGCCTGCTGGGTCTGGGTGTCATGATATGTAGTACAAACAAATCATACACACCCCCTTTTGAGCACACTGAACACTGAAGCAGGATAAACCAGGCATGAAATGCCTTCATGGTAAAACCCCTTTTGAGATCCAATCTGTTGTTCTAAGTTTAAGAAACACTTTTGGTTCTATGACATTAAAGAGAACCTGTCAAATAGGTTATGCCCCCCTTGCTGAGGACAGCACAAGCTAGTGTCAGACCTGCTGTTTCCAGCGCTGTGTCCCTTATTCTGTAAGATGATGTAGTTTCCGTGTATTTAATGCTCAAATCTGCAGTTTTCAGCCAGAAGAGTCATTCAAAGAGTCCTTCAAAGAGTCAGTTTTTTTCAAACCCTGCCCACCTGAGGCTAGCCCCGCCCACCTCAACTGACAAACCTATTACTTTGAATAGGTAGAAACATGTGAATAACTGTCAGTGGGCGGAGCAAGCCTTTGGTGGGTGGAGCTAACACCCGCTCATGAATAAGATTTGAGGGGTAAATGCTCTAAAACCGCTGCATCTTACAGAATAAGGGACACAGCGCTAGAAACAGCAGGTCTGACACTGGCTTGTGCTGCCCTCAGCCAGGGGGGGGCATAACCTATGTGACAGGTTCTCTTTAAGGAGGCCAAGAAGCAATTTAGTTCTTTCTTTCCTTTACAGTGGCCTCTGTATAACTTTCCTTCACGTCTATGATTCTTTATAAATGCCAACATCAAAGCAGATCAAAATGACCAAGCTTGTTTTCCTTTCAAGGATGCCAGTACACACTGGTACAAGAATCACCAGAGAGTTCTGAGAAACTATATACAAATATTACTAGGTTTCACTATATTTGATGCATTTTATTACTACTTGAATTACGTGATGGGATATTTTAAGATGAAGGTTATAGGGTGGAATATGAGCTACTCTTTCATTTTCTGTCATGTTTATTCGCTCTTCTGTCATTTTCAATCCCACTTCATATTTGTATGTGGGTTTTTTTCTTTTTTTATGACTAAATCAAAAATCTGCTTTGCTTGCATATACTTGGCAAGTGTAAAAAGTACCCTGATTCTAGCTGTTCTTATAATAGAAAGCTTTTGTAGACCACAATAAAATCCCTTCTCATTCGGGATCACCAGGGCATATTAAGAGACTGGCCTTTTTGTAGTGATTAACTTTAGACTGAAGAATTTTTGAAGCAGGAATTGGAC
Source organism: Phyllomedusa bahiana (assembly GCA_025379985.1). Lineage (NCBI taxonomy): Eukaryota > Metazoa > Chordata > Amphibia > Anura > Hylidae > Phyllomedusa > Phyllomedusa bahiana. The sequence continues at coordinate 44,257 of JAODAL010023889.1, read as the reverse complement.
AATAATCTTTGTTGCCTAAAGCATCTGTAAGTGGCAGCAATAATGCTCCCTTGACAAGGCCAATGTAGTAAAATAACAAAAAAAAGAACTGAACTCACCTGTTCAACCTCTCAGTGTTCGATCCATTTTCATATTTTTGTTTCTTCCTCCCCGACTTCCAAGAGTCATAACTATTTTGTCAGTCAATATAGCCATATTACAGCTTGTTTGTTTGCACTATCCCCCCCAAAAAATCCTTATTAAAACTTAATTTTTATTTTCAAGCACATATTAAACAAATAGAAAGGAACTGTTAAATCAAAAAAACAAACAAAGGGATAACCCTATTCTCAGCCCTTAGTGGAGAACCCGCCACGTAAGGACGACCCCGCAAAACTCGCACCTATCTCACCCTATCCTCTCCTATTATACAGCTAGAGGCAAGGTATTCAATACAATTACCAGACTAATATCAAAAAAGTAGATAAAAAATGTCAGATGAACCGTTACAAAACCCAGACGCATTTCGTCAAATCAATAGACTCTTCAGTAGGGTAATCAACATTTCAGATTAATGATAAACATCAGACATACCTAGATAGCATTCTACTCACAGAAATGGTAACATGGCCAGACAACGTGTTCCTATAAATAAGAGAAAGATCATAATATACTTCTTATTAAACACTACAAATAATCATCCCTAATCCATATCTAAATTTACTTACTGGTCCAAAATAAGTTAGGAAAGGTGCTCCTAAATAGGTCCTTACGGACCCTGTCTGCTGAGATGGTTTTCCCAGGAAGATATCATTGCAAATGAGGAGGTATAAAAGCATAAGTGGAAGACTCCACCCCTCCCTTATTGTCCAATCACCTGTTAGCCCATTCCCTCCAGTAGAGCACCCACTACCTAATATATTATTCAATGAAAAAGAATAACCTATAATCCTTACAGAGTCCCGCCGAGGAGACAGCGTCTCACTCCATGCCCGCAAGTCGGCGTCCAAGTATACCCACTGCGCATGTCCATCTCGCTTCGTGTCAAGAAGCGATTCAGCGCATGTCAGAACAAAGAAAGATGGCGCCACTAAATTCAGATCTATAAACGCGCCTGCACGAAGCTCCGTGTCTTGCGCATGCGCAGTAGGGTACAATCCACATACGCCGGACAAGCTATTCTCCACAATACGAAAGCACCTTACGGAACATCACCACACATATCAACTTAATATACCCTATACCTACCGAAAGATGAAGTGACCCATATTGTAGTAGACGCTTTCACCTATATAATACATCTTTACAAACTTTTTGATTAACTACTGAAGATTAAGAATATGTCTCCCATTTTAATAGTGTTGCTAGGGATAGCTCGCAAAGCAAATATCCTACCTCCTGAAACTAAATGTATACAGGTGTATGAGTAATATGTATAAATAGTGAATAAAAGATATAGGCAATTCCTTTAAAATATGATAGTAAGCTACACGACTGACAAGTTACTAAACGGAAAATAATAGCTGTTACCGTCTAAATAGACCAAAATCCTGTTTAATTATGTCTGGAAAAATGTAACAAGAAAAAACCCAGGAAAAAAAAAAAAATTTTTATAGGAAGCACGAGAATGAACAAGCTTCATTCAGTCCATATGGAGACACACTATTTAATTTATGAATCCATTGAGTCTCGCGTTGTAGAATGAGTTTATCCCAGTCTCCTCCTCTCACTGGTGGCCTTACCAAATCAATGCCAATGAACTGAATACAGTCCAACTTCCCTTCATGCTTTTCATGAATGTACCTAGCAATTGGAGTATCATTTTGTCTTCTAATATCTCCAACATGATCCCCAATTCTCCTCCTAAACTCCCGTCGTGTTTTGCCCACATAAATAAGTGGACATGAACAGACTGCCATATAGATAACACCTGAGGATTGGCAATTAATAAAAGCACGTATCTGAAAAGATAAATGATTTTTGTTGGAACCCTGAAAGACCTTAATGTTCTTGACATATTGACAGAAATGACACTTACCACACTTGTAAAAGCCTAAAGGCTGCCTGATCATCCATGAATCATTTGGTATTGGTCTTCAAAAATGACTCCTCACAAGACGGTCCCTCAGACTCCTCCCTTTACGTTTAGTAATCTGGGGATTTTTTGGAAGTATAGATCTAAGCTCCTCATCCTGTAAGAGCAACTTCCAATATTTTTGAATGATTGGTCGAATCTGAGGAGCATTCTCACTATACTCCCCAATGATACTAAGATCAGAACGCATCACACTAGATGATTTTAAATCTTTTTTAGGGACAACCAAATCCACCCTCTCTTCTTTCATAGATCTAAGGTAGGCATTTTTTAGAGGTCCTCAAGGATACCCTCTCGCCTGAAACCTATCCCTTAGATCTTTAGCCTGCGTCTTAAAGGTTTGTATATCTGAGCAATTGCGTCGTAGGCGAAGATACTGTCCCCTAGGGATTCCACGGATCAGAAATCTGGGATGACAGCTATCCCACCTTAAAAGGCTGTTAGTGGAGTTGGTTTTTCTATATACTTTGGTACTCAAAGACAAGTCAGTGTTCTTATAAATAGTCAGGTCCAAAAAAGGTAAAGTGTATTCATTCCATTCACAAGTAAAATGGAGACCAATCTCATTCTGATTGAGCACTTGGACAAACTTCTCAAAATTAAGGCCATCCCCTTTCCATAGTACAAGGATGTCATCAATGTATCGTATCCATAAAACAATCCTGTCAGTGAAGAGTTGTAGTTCTTCAGTAAAGACCAGGGTGTTCTCCCACCAGCCCAGGAACACATTTGCATATGTGGGAGCACCAGGGCTCCCCATTGCTGTGCCCCTGAGCTGGTGGTAGATTTTTCTGTCAAATAAAAAGACGTTTTTCTCCAAGGAAAACCTTAGGAGCTGCAGCACAAATTCATTATGCGGCCTGTACTGCATTCCTTTGGCCTCCAAAAAATAACTCACAGCTTTCAAACCTTGGTCGTGTGGAATAGAAGAATACAATGATTCCAACACTATGCTGCATGACAAAGTATCCTGATCTACAACAACTCCTTCCAACTTCAGTAACAAGTCCGACGTATCTCTCACGTAAGATGGCAAAGACGTGACATATTCACGCAATATTCTATCAATATAGATGCCTACATTTTGGGTAAGACTATCATTGCCATACACTATTGGCATCCCCTTCAGGGGATTAATCCCCTAATGGAGCTTTGGTAATCCATAAAAGGTTGCACGTCGCGGAAAAGTGGGGCATAGAAAGTCAAACTCCCTTTTATTAATGAGATGATTATCTAGGGCATCTGTTAGAATTCCCCTCAATTCTTCTAAAAATTGGGGCGTCGGATCCCTTTCCAAGATTGCATAGCATGTTCTAAATTTTAGTATTTTTCGACACATCTCTTGATATTTTTCCACATCCATCATCACTATATTTCCGCCTTTGTCCGCAGGTTTTAAAATAATGGACTTATCCTGTTCCAAGTCTCGTAATGCTTTCCATTCATCCCTAGTTAAATTTTTAAAGTTATTCGATTCTATTTCTAGGGTTTTTAATTCTTCAGTTACTACCTCCAAGGAAGGCATCAATGCAGGAATACGGTTGAATTGGTGGCATTTTGGAGCTCTTATTACATAAAGTGGTGAAAGGCCCTACTCCCGTATCCCTGTCATCTTCAGAGAGAAGGCTACATAATGTCCTCATTCCCTCCAAATCCTCCAATTCAATTCCAAGATGTGCACATTCCCTTAGATCTTTTTTGTGAAAGAGCTTCGCCCATTTTACCTTGCGGACAAAGAGGTGAATATCTGTAACCCACCTAAAATCATTATATTTATTGGTAGGTACAAATGATAGACCTTTACTTAATAAACCATTTTCTACTTCTGGGAGAGGGCACCTTGACAGATTAATCACTTGTAAATTATTACTGGACATCACTGTGGATTTAATTCTTTGCTTCTCAGAGGGTAATTCGATTGCATACGATCTAAAAAAGGTGCATTGGTACCATAGGAGGCACATGAGGATGTATAACCATCCACCATGGGACCTGTTGTCCTCTGCGTGTCCCCCATGCTCGTCTCCCTCTGTCTCTCCTGCTACCCCTTCCTCCTCTAGTATTTACTCCTATTGTGGAGAAGGTTCTCTCGGTCTCTGAAAATTCAGCTTCCGAGGAGGAAATATCTGTTTCACCTTCGTACCTTCTATTATTATTGTTTTTATAATTTAAGAAAGTATAAACTCTCCCCTCTCTGAAGTCTGCCAAATCGCGTAGAAACAAATTATGTTTCCTTTCTTTAATGAAACTCTGATGTCTTTGAATCTTATTTTGTAAATCTCTCTCTCTAGTCTCAAAATCAGACTCTGATTTGAATTTTAGCCTAAGCTCACTCTGCTTTTGAAGATTATCCTTTAATTTGTCAAACCGTGTTTTCTCTTCCTCCAGTAGAATTTGCATAAAACGTATAGAGGAATCAGTAGCTTCCTTTTCCCAGTTTGCTAGAACAGACGAGTTCTATTTTTTAATGACCATATTTAAAGGACCATTCTTTTCCTTTAGTTCATTAGAAATTGCTACTAGGTGCACTGTGGTGCCAGCAATTATGCCTACTTGCAGCTGAATACAGGATTTCTCTCTGCTGCCCCTGGGTCATGTGACCTGCACTCTGCTTTACTGAAACACTCAAGTCCACAGGTGTCAAACTGCCGGCCCTCCAGCTGTTGGGAAACTACAACTGCCATCATGCATTTGTATAATCTATAACAGTGGGCATGATGGGAGTTGTAGTTTCCCAACAGCTGGAGGGCCGCCAGTTTGACACCCCTGCTCTAGTCTTTCCCTGGCTTACCCTGCCTACGCAGAGCAACCACCCCGACAAGGGCGACCCCGCACTCATGCCTATCCTGAGCAAGCCCTAGCAAGTCCTATGAGAGGTTCAAAGTTAGTCTCATAGGAATGTATAGAGAAACAGACTTCCCGTTAGCATCAAAAGCACAGTGTCATCTAATCAGAGACCAGGTCATGTGATCTAACACATCAGCCACCAATCCTGTATCTATCGCAAAGTAAGCAAAGGTACTGGCACTACAATGTAACTTGAAGCAATTTTTAATGAATTAAAGGGGTTGTCTCACTACATTGATTCATCTTACCTCAGTCCTGTTTTCTTGGTTTCATTTTGAATTCAAGGGCGTGTTTACTGGCTTCTACTAGGCTGGAGTAGAAGCCAGGTCTGTAGCAATATAAACCAGTGCTGGCAGCCTATCAGGATAGATCAAACAGGTCTGTAGCTATAGCGACCTGAGAAGCTGATGCAACCCATACAAGAGGGGATATCTAGGAAAAGGTAGGACACTGGTAATGGACACATATTGCAAAGTGACTTGTTTTTGCAAGATCTTTAACATAAAAAGCAATCCTTGTAGTGAGCCAACCCCTTTTAGGGAAAAAACAAATGCAGTGATCCTTTAACCCCTTCCTGGCACAGCCCTTTTTTGTCACATTTGTTTTTTTCCTCACTGCTTTCTAAGAGCCATAACTTTTTTTCTCTTCCATCTATATATCTACATAGTAATCGAAGGGCTTTTATTCTGAGGTGCAAGGTGTACTTTTTCATTCATTTACAGCATATGTCGCGACTGCAATTGCAGTGGCGTCTAAAGGGTTAAACAGCAGGGGTCTGATCCTGGTCTGCACATCCAAAATGTTTTTTGGGAAAAAGGAGTATAGCTGCACGCTGGTGTGGCAGCAAAAATCAAGCAAACACAATACAATATCAGCAGCACTCTACAAGCACTAGAAACAGTCAAAGGGAACCCAGGGATTTTTGGGAAAAGCATATCTGCTCCATTAGATACATGGAAACTGTAAGTTCTTCATGTATATTTTTGATCAAAATTGTAGAGGCCAATCTGCCATACCAAGGCAACCACAATACAGATGGGAACCTACTCTAATATGTTACCTCTCTTGGTGCTTGGTCAGACCTCCACATTTCAAGAACAGAAGATTCCAACTATAAACTGCTCTGATTTCAAAAGCCTTTGCAGATAGGCGAAGTGCACAAACCAAAATGGGGGCAACCACTCGCCCATACAAACAATCTAAAAACAAAATGTATTCCCCCCTCCATGCTTTGGAATGACGTGCTGATCAGCGCGTGGTTCCAAAACACCCGACTACATCCAGTAAGTAGGAAAAATTAAACAAAATGTTTAGGCTTTGGACCTATAATCTTATTCCCTCTCTTTGTGTATAGATTTTAATTTTTAATCCCTTTCTTTCTATTTGCCATGTGCTGATTGGAGCAATAAGGTGACATATTTTTGTCAATGATTCCTCAATCCTTTTTTAGATCACATTAAAAGCTGACTTCAAGAAAGATTCAACATTTACACTAAGGCCGTAAAGCTGAAAAGCTGCAGCACTACAATGTTCATTACCGACTTTTTGTTCCACAAATGTCCACCATAGCTATTTATTGAACAGCTCCATTGACACCATTGTAGTTCTAGATGGCTTGAGACATTTATGGTACACCCGCAGACATGAGACCATAAATGGGGCACCAGCTTTGGCTCATTAGTTTTTAGAACAATGGTGGCCACAACCAAGAGGAGACTGAATAGGTCAGGGAACCCCAACTCTCACTTCAGACATTTATGGCATTACCGAATACAAATATCAGCTAACATGGAAAGGTTACATGCATGAAGCCATCAATTGGCTCTATGGGCTACAGTGACTTGGCCTGGTGATGTATTAAAAAAAATTATGCCCGGCTGCAGTCTCTTTGTGCAATTCCAGCTAACCGCTGATTGATTTCAGTATAAAACGTGGTTGAAATGATATAACTCTTCTAATTACAACACAACTCTTCATAAATCAACAGTCCAAGCAAAACTAAGAAATTTTGTAATATATTTTATTAGACAAAAAAGCTTTCTTCTTCATTTATCAACCTCCCCCCTCCCCCAACCTTCTCTTTTCCTAATACATCAAAAAGGGTTTTTTTCTACGAGGAGACTTATGATTACAGGTTCTATTGAGAGGGGAAAGGGGGTGGAGAGGGCACAGTGCCCAAAGAAAGTGCTAGCTATGGTAATGAGCCCTTTCATCTCCCCTCAGTGCGGCCACAGCTCCTCCTGCGCTCCTTGTGCTGTGTGATTTTCCTATATCTTTTCTGTCTGAAATCGGCGCCGCCCCCCCCGGGGGCCCCGCCCCCCTGCTCTTCGGGGTCCGGTGGGGGCCCGCGCTGGCCCTTCTTTTTTCCGCCCTACCCAGGAAAACCCCGTATACCTTTTCCCCCGCTCTGAAATTTTTTTCCCGGCTCGCGGCCCCGCGGTCCCGTGGGGGGGCCGCGCCGGTGGCTGGATTGAAGAGCCAGCGGGGGACGTTTTGGGCCCATCCCCGGCCGCTGACCTATTTATTGTGCACCCTCCAACACTCGCTGCCATTCGTTGGTGTGTTTTTTGGAGTGCCTATTTTGGTTTCTAAGCCCGTTTTCCCTTTCCCCGTGTCCCAGTCTGTTGCTTAGTTTCCTGACCTGCTGTTGCCCCTCCCCCTACCTTTTTGCCCTCTCCCCCAAAAACCCCTTGCCGTCTGCCCTGGCACCCTGCCTGCCCCACTACTCTCCGGATCTCTATTTTGTACCAGCATTACCCCGGCCGCCGCCGCAAGAAGTCACGTCGGGGTACGACCTGGTTTCTCACCCCGCGCAAGTCCATCCCGCTTTAGGCAGGCTTGGTAAACAGGGGGATCTTAGACCCGCCCGTGGGTGGCCTAACTACGTCGCTTGCGGTGGTCCGCGAATCCCCTCTGCATTACTTTTCCCCCCTTCTATAGATTTTATGGCTCAGTAATTTGAGCACCATGAAGCAAGAACCTTGATTCTGTTGGTGATTTATGAAGAAAAAAGTTAGCCCACATATCCACTTGCAATTTGTATAAACGTAGTGCCTTTGTTTTTTCTCTAGAAAGCAAACCCAAACCCAGCGCACTAGTCCCCCCAAAACCCCAGACAAACATTAAATTTGAGGAACCCAGTCAGGGAAAACAGAATAACCAGACGGAGTGGGGCCCCTGACCCGTTCCCCCACTGTCCCTGTCTTTTGGGGGTGCCCAACCCTTAAACAGGTCGGCCCAACCAAGGGCTGCGAGATACACTAGTAAGTGGAAACACAGGACGCAGACGAAACAAACACGAAGGGCAAACACGGAGGGTCAACAAGCCAGGTCAGCAACATCGGGAAGCAGAAAAAAAATCGGGGGAGAAGAATAGTCAGAAACAAAGCCAAAGTCGGGTAACGGATTCACAAGGAAGAATAAGGCTACTACAAGCAAACAAATACATTAAGGCTAAGGGTGAAGGTACAATAGCCCTTATTAGCGACCGACCAAAAAGGAGAAGGGTTTGGGGAAGCAACAAAAGGGATGGATGGAAAAACAAGAGTAATAAAAAGGGAAAAACAGGTTAACAAAAGAGTGTGGAGGATATTGACCAGGGGTCTGCCAGGAATAAATTTAAATACAGACGGGGAAACAATGAGTCACACTGGTGAACACAAATAAAAAGGCATTACGGCCCGAAAAAAGTTTTTTTTCGCAACGGCCTGGCCCGCGACCAGAACTCAAGTTGGGGGGCTATCAGGCACAATCTGAAAAAATTGGGAAATTTTTAAAAGGATTTCTGGGATGCCTAATACATAAAGAAAATAAAAGGCATTCGACTACGCCTCACATTTCTGTACATTGCTTGCATGTCGTCCGCCGCTGTAAGTGACCTCGTCGTGGGTACTGACCTCAGGGTTCCCTTGCAGTGGAGTTCAAGCTCCTTTGCGGGGGTTGAGGGTGAATACGAGGAGCTCCTTAGACTCATAATCGGCACAAAGGGTACCTCGACCTGTGACAGTACAGTCTGGCCCGGACCCCGCAACACCTTGCCCCAGCCCAAGCCTTGCTGCTGAAGTGGCCTGTCAGGGAATCTGCCAAGAGCAGTTTAACCAAATGTTATAGACCATCATGGCCCAGCTGCTAATCCAGTTCCCGTTTCTCCTGCTGTTCCTATGCCTCCAGTTGCTATGGGAAACCCAGCCCGCAAACCCCACTATAGCGGTAAAAAAAAACCTGCCCCGGGCCCCTTCATTTTGGGGTTTGGTCACCCTTCATTGTAAGGGCCTGCATTTTGCCTTCATTATTTCCCTCCTCTACAATGAAGCCTTGGCTTAGACCACCCCTGTCCGGAAGTTAGGGGATCCGTTGATGTCTAATTTTCAAGACTTCTTGCCTACTTTCTGCAAGGTCTTCACAGAGCCCGGGCATGCTTTCTCTGTTGCTTCAGCCCTTCTTCGACTATGTCAAGTTGACTCAATGGTGGGGCAGTACATCATTCAATTTCGTACTTTGGCTTTTGAATTGGCCTGGAACAATGAAGCTCTGGTTGCTGCTGTCTGTGAAGGCTTGGCTGGACACATCAAGGATGAGTTGGCTGGTCAAGTCCTTCCCACTAACCTGGACAATCTTGTAATGAAGTGGTGAGAGACCTACCTGTCAAATAACAGCATCTCCACAGTTGGGTTTGGGGGCTGACTACTCTGTTTGGCAGAGTCTAAGGGATAGTAGATCTTCACCCATTAAACCGATAAAACAGGGATCTGGACTTTGTTCCTGCATATCCCCTGGTTGTGTCCACAGAGTAGTCACCAACTGGGGGGACTGGCAGGTAAAGGGTAGCCAGGGACAAGTAAGGTAAAAACAGAAGTCAGAAAGGGATTAGGGGAAAAAAAAAAGTGAAAAAGGAAAGCTGGATGGTTTCCAGAGGTGATAAATCAGGCCTAGAGTCAAGAGATGAGAGTAGTCAAAGGCTGCCCTTGATGTTGGAGAACTGGCCACCTCCACAAGTGAAGCTAATATATTGGGGGTATCCAAGCCTGGCAAGAATCCTATAGTATGTGAATCCTATTGCCCCATCTCTCCCCTCCAGACCGATGTTAAAATTTTTGCCAAGCTTTTAGCTCAGCGACAGAATTCGGTATTAATAAAACTCGTACATCCGGATCAATCTGGCTTTATGCCCGGGATGTCCACGACATTAAATTTTAGGAGACATTTTTATGATATACAAGCAAAGCATATGGAAATGGGTTCTAGAGCGGTATCGCTAGTAATTGGATGTGGCTTTCTTTTTCGTATTCAAATCTAATTTTATTGAAAAAGACATGATGTACAGTAAAGTCAATTTCACTTATATGAATGCATTTAGACAATATAATGAAAAGAAGTACAGGACAGACAATGTTAAAAAAAAAAGTATGGAAATGAATATGATAAAAGGAATACCATCTATCGTTTGTATTAATAATCCGTGGTAATGGCCTAAGAGACAAAGAGTTACTATCTATTTATCTATTTTAGAAATGGTTGAGCCACTATTAATATGTTTGTTATCATAAATTAACTTGCTGCATAACAGTGAAATTTGAAGAGCAAAAGTATAAAGCAACTAATCACGCATAGTCCTGGACATGATGTGACGGGCCCCACACCCCACCCAAGAAACAACTGATATGTTGAATAGGTGAGAGAAGTCCGTATGTATGAGGATAAATGATTAATTGAAACTGCTATATTTTGAGGAGGAAGTAGAGGCTATCCATTCCCTCCATTTTTCATTGAACCTTTCAAGAGATTGAGTTTGATCTGCCCTGATCTCCTCCATATGTTGCAAGTGGAATATCTCTTTAAACCACTCTGCCATGGAGGGTCTTTTGGTGGATCTTCACCTTCTAGGAATGAGTGCTTTAGCTGCGGTCAGAAATAAGCTTCCCTTGAGGGTAAATGTGGTCATAGGCAACATTAGTAGGAGGAGAACAGAGGGATCATCTTGAGAACCTATGATAGTTTTGATTATTTCTATGACCCTAGACCAGAAAGGACGTATCTCCTCACATCCCCACCAAATGTGAGACATACTCCCAAGAGCCTTTTCACATCTCCAACATGTTGGAGGAACCAGAGGATATATGGAATTAAATAGTGTAGGCAGTCTATACCATTTAGATAAAAAAAACTTTATAGTTGAGTTCTTGAATCTTACAGGAGATGGAGGTTTTGATGCACTCCACTCTTCAACCAAGAAAGTGCTACCAAGCTCCCTTTCCCAACTAGTCTGGAAAGTAGTTTTTTTTAAAAGGGTAATTATCTAATATCACGCTATAAATTAATGATATGAGATGCCTCGGAGCATACCGTTGAACATAAAGTAATTTGAAACTAATTAATGCTCTAGCTAATTCACTTTTGGTTTTGCTTGATTCATAAAATTGCTTGATCTGCATATATTGGAACCATAAATTGGGTGATCTGCTTGGGAGAATTACACAATCCTCATATTTTTTAAAGGAAGAAGAGGTGGTGAGATTCCAAAATGTTTTGGGTTCAACATCTGACTGTCTTGGTAAGACAGACAAGGAACAGTAATTAGTAGAGCTGGGTTACCCTTAATTAGTGTGATGGGTCCATTTGGTGCACATAGATTATGTTGCCGGCCATATAGTTTGAGTGCCGCTGATGTGATTTGCGTTATAAGAGGTAATCGGGAAATACTATGTTTCAATGAGTGAGATCTGAGACATCGTATAGAAGAAAGGGGCGAGTCACACAGGGTTTCCCCCATCTGTATCCAACTATTAGAAGCCTGAGAGTGGAACCAATCCACTACCCTTGCAGCAATTGATGCTATATAATATGTCTTAATGTCCGGAAGTGCTAACTCACCTGTCAGGGACAGTCAGGGCACACCCCGAGAGACACGCCCATGGGGGCCCTGACACTGGTCCCAACCTCTGTCCCTGCTTTTGGGGAACCCAACTCTTTACCAGGTTGGCCCCAACCAGAAGACTGATGACTGCTCTGAGTAAGTGAAACACAGACAAAGACAAACAAACACGGAACAAACACGCGAAGTCGGGAAAGCCAAGTCAGTAACAAACGGGCAGCGCAGTACAAAAACATAAGACAAAGAATAACCAGGAACCAAGCAAGAGTCAGAGAGCACAGAAAGTCAAATGAGAATACAGGCGAATTATAGGGAAAGGAAACCATATAGCAGGCAAAGAAGACAGGAAGCAGAGACTATAAATAGGGAAGGAGAGGAAGAAGAGCAGAAGTGATAGGAAAAAGGGAACTGTCAATAAACCAAGAAAAACCAGTTAACCCCAAAATTGCTGGAAGGTTTCTGGCCAGAAATCAATTAGACATACAAAGTTTGAAACCAGAGTTCACACTAGGAGAAAAGGTAATGGCCGAAGCCGAGGTTATGGTCACAGCGGCTGTGGCCGGCGACCAGAACCCAATGCAGAGGGTCTGCCTGGCGTGAACGTGACACCGCCCTTCTCTTCAGGTCTGATTGGTATATCTCTAGAGTATTTATTTGACCATACAAATTTTATGATGCTTTTATCTCTTAGGAAAAGGAGTTCGAAATTCTAATTGGGATGGTTTAGAATCGGTATAGAAGTTTGGGCAGGATGTTCATCTTTACAATGTTAATTCTCTCCACCCAAGATAAGTCTTTTTTATCACACTTCGCAAAGTCAGTTTTAAGAGTTTGCAATAAAGAGTGAAAATTTAAATCAAGTGCCAGGAATACGAACGGCGAGATAGGTGAACGACTCCTTTGCCAATTTAAAGGGGAATTTAAGTTTCAAATCTTTGATTATGTGAGGAACTGACGTTATATTAAGAGCAGTACTTTTTGAAAAGTTTACCTTAAAATTACTAAGGAAGCCAAATTTCTCAAACATAGCCATCAGAGTCGGTAGAGGGATGAGTGATGTAGAGTAAAAGGTCATCAGCGAATGCAGCACATTTATACTGAACACACTTGTCTAGAACACCTTTGACCTCTTCAGTAGCTCTGATGGCGTGCATGAGATACTCCATTGCAATTACATAAATGATGGGGGAAAAAAGGCAGCCCTGTCTCATTCCATGACTTATCCGAAAAGGTTCAGATAATGAGCCATTGACCCTGACATGTACCAACAGGGACTGATACAAAAAAGTGAGGATTCTCTGCATCATTAATTGACCCAAATCCTACATTCAACAGGACAGACCGCAAAAATTGCCAGTCCACCTTGTCGAATGCCTTCTCCGCATCCAGGAACAGAAGCAGGAGGGGGACCTGGGACTGTTGGACATGGTGGATAATTGAGAATGTTTTTAGGGTATTATCTTTAACCTCTGTTGCTGGAACAAACCTCACTTGATCCAAGTGGATTAAATCTGTTAAAATAGAAGTAAGTCTGATTGCCAATAACTTGGCGTAGAGTTTTGTTTCCGCATTAAGTAGGGATATGGGTCTGTAACTGGTGCAGAATAAAGGATCTTTGTCTGTTCTAGGGATTACCGTAATAAATGCTTGTAAGAAGGAAGGAGGGAATGGTTGGGTCTTTTAAACTGAATTAAAGGAATCCAATAAGGGACTTGAGAGATCATCTTTGAATACTTTATAAAATTTTCCAGTGAAGCAGTCTGGGCCTGAGCTTTTCCCCGCTGAAAGACTGACTATAGCTTGGTGCACTTAGGGTATGTTCACACAGCGTGTTAAGTCCATGTGAACATATGTTTTTTAGATGCGTGTTTGGATCCGACTATTGGACCCTAAATGGGCACAAATACGCATCTAATAATGTGCAATGTGATTTTACATTGCTCTCAATGTGAAAACATGCATCGGCGTTCAGACGAGTGTTCGCCAATGCGTGTTTCATTGCATCTTTCGGTTCCGTCTTTCGGATCTGTTCCAAGAATTGACATGTCATTTCTTGTTCCGAAAGACGCAGCAGGAGCCCTATTTTAAACTATAGAGTGCGATCCTGCTGCATCCAACACGCAGCCAAACACACAGCTGCATGTTGGATACGTGTTGGATGCATTTTGGATCCGATTGGCGCTGCGTTTTTGGATTAAAAAATGCCATGTGAACATGCCCTTAAGGAGAAGGGGCTTTTCTAATGCTGTGAGTCTATCCTGAGAAATTTTTGCAAGTGCGAATTTTCCCATAAATCTCTTTGCGATCTTGGGGAGGAGGGTGATCTATCTTGTTGTTGGGGAATGGTATATAGCCCTTGATAGAAGGAATGAAAGCATTAAGGGTATGTTCACATGGCATATTGGGGCGTATACCATACGCGCCGCAATACGCCGGGTGTTTTAGAAGTACGCGCTGATCAATGGCACGTAAGCGCTGCCAAGAAGTGACATGTCACTTCTCTCCCCCGGAGTATAATACGATCGTATTACATGCCGGGGGAGATAAGACATAATTCATAGTTCTCGATGAGAGCTATGAATTACCATAATTGCAGCGCGCATGTCGGGCCTATCTAGCTACCTGGGGCCTTGCTCATTTGCCTACCTACCTAGGGTTTTGCCTACCTACCTGGTAATATAATTGTGAGGGAAGCAGCCCATAGCTGTAGCATAATCTGCAGGGGGTTAGTCTTCTCCCCACCCTCCAACCTCTTAGGATACTAGGCCTCTACGTATGGCTTGTATCCGCTCTCCTACCCCAGGAAGTTTGTACAGAGGTGGGAATAGGTAAAGTGATGCTGGAAAAGTGAAGATTCTAAGATATCTGTGTGTAAATTCTGCAGGGATGAGTGGTGGTCAGGACAAGCCATCACACGTGTAGGGAAAGATGGAGAAGAGAAAGGGGGAAAAAAGTCTCCATGAGAGAAGAGAACGACTCATCAGATAGGAGTCCCCCTGTGAGGGCCCTGACGTCAGGGTGTTATTTTGCTTTTATAACTGAATCAGTGCTGTATCACTGTAATGTGATGTGAAACCCGAGCTGGTGTCGGACCACTATGTGGTCTCTATATGGCGGTGTTGTAGGTTATATCGGGGCTAGTATAGAGGCAGCGTACACTTGTCCCTGACTGTAAAAGTGAGTGCACACCTGACCCTGTGATAGGAGTTACACTTTTACTTTCTTGCCGGTGTCTATTTTAGAAGATGGCGAGGTGCGTGACCAAGGGAAACGTGGTGGGGGATATTGTATGTAGACTGGTGGGGGTGGAGGAGGATATTGTATGTGGGTGGTGGGAATAGGATGAGCTACTTACCATGGTGTCCCATGATATGTTAGACTGTGACAAATGTGCGAGACAAATAGATATGTGAGATAGACAGATGTGTGTGACAGATATGTGAGAGACAGATATATGACTCACTTGTTATTAATGCGTACTACACAATACAGTTATTTTTTGCACATTCTATTATGTGGTAAAATGGTCACATTTATGTCTGAGAGGCCGTTAACATTTTCATGTACAGTAGCTGTAGAGTGGGCCCCCAAGACCAACTCCCCTGTGGGCCCCAGACCCCCCCAGTCCGACACTGCCTCCATTCAGATCTCCTCTAGAGCAGTGATGTTTTGGGGCTGTCGCTGGGCAACACGGACTTTCAACTCCCCCCCAAAGGGTTTTTTATGTGGTTGAGATTTGGAGACTGGCAAGGCCGCTCCAGGACCTTGAAATGCTTCTTATGAATCCATTCCTTCATTGCCCTGGCAGTGTGACTAAATACTTTTTTCCCCCCACTGTATCTCACTGGGCCTTGCAATGTGAAAGGGCTTCCAGATAACTAATTAGGATGGGGGAGAAAAGGAGGCAGATGACCAAAAATGGACATATTTTTCTCTAATAAGATTTTTATTTCAAAGTTTTCTTCGTTTTTCCCCTTCTTAGTTTATAGGAAGTTTTGTAGAATTAGATGTTTTTTTTTTCTATATATATATATAAAATAAAAAAAAAAAGTGTTCATGCTAACGAATACTAAGAGTTAATATGTGGGAAAAATACTACAGAAATAGTTTTCTAAGTCAACTTTTATAAAAAGCTAAGTGAAAACAAGCAAATAGAAGATAATCAGGCCATGATTCAATTAAGGCTTGAATTGAACTCGTCTAGGATATGTGATGTAACAGTGCAGTTTATAGCAAAATATCCATAAACTTTTCGTGGAAATAACCGCCTTGAGCAAAAATGTTTGGCAGAGAACAATTTGTTCAATGAATCCTTGAATACCATTTCAATATTTAAAGCTCTCTTCATATGTCACCTAAAAGACCAGGGTACATGCACAAACAACTGAAAGGTTTAGTGCACTTGGGTTTTTAGAATTTAAAGAACTTGTTTGAAATGTGTATTAGCAGAGCGAGTGCTACAGGTACAAGTATGTGTACCTTGCGTCGCAGCCTTCGTTTTTCCCTCCCCAGCTTCCCACAGCCAGAACTTTTTTCATCTTACATAGACCTATGAGGGCTTTTATTTTTCAGGACAAGATGTACTTTCTAATGATGTCATTCACAGGAAAACAAGGAAACTGCAAAAAAAAAGTGATGCAAAATGTGAAAAAAACTTACTTGTGCCATGTTTGCAGCAGTTTTGTTTTGACGGCGTTCAATCATTAGTGTAATTGATGTGTTACCTGTATTATGTGGTATCATACCATTCTGGCAATACCAAATATGTAGGGTTTTCGTTATGTTTTAGTCCCATAAAAAAAATCTAAACATTTTCTATTTTTCCCCTTCCCCTTTTGCCACAGCGCCATTTTCTGCGATAACACCTATGGACTTGAGTGAGTGAGGAGCATTTTTTGCGGGCTGAAGTGCACTTTTTATTGCTACCAGTTTGGAATATACATAGTAGTATGGTTGA
The DNA here is from genome assembly GCA_025379985.1 of Phyllomedusa bahiana. Lineage (NCBI taxonomy): Eukaryota > Metazoa > Chordata > Amphibia > Anura > Hylidae > Phyllomedusa > Phyllomedusa bahiana. Next base: position 27,508 of record JAODAL010023889.1, on the reverse strand, counting down.
AAAAAGACACGTGTCCATCAAATCAAGTTCAACCAAGGGTGGGGAAAATGTGGGTAAAGGGAGGGAGACAAGGATTTCAAGCCCAGCCTCCCCATTGGTGAAGGCAAGAACCAATCTGCTCCAGGGGAGACCCCATCAGCCAGGATCCAGAATTTTACATAGCTACATACGCATTAATATTCCTTAGTTTCAGGTAGTTATCTAAGCCTTTCTTGAAACTCTCTACTGTTCCTGCTGTGACCAGCTCCTCAGGCGGCTATTCCACAGATTTACAGTTCTTACACTGAAGAACGCTCTTCTCCTCTGGAGATTGAATCCTTTTCTCTCTAGCCGAAGGGAATGTCCCCTTGTCTTTTGAGGGGGCTTTACATGAAATAATTTTTCCCCATACTTTTTGTAGGGACCATGTATATATTTACATAAATTAATCATGTCCCCCCGAAGCCGTCTTTTCTCAAGACTAAAGTTCAATTCTACTAACCTCTCCTCATAACTAAGATGTTCCGTTCCCCTTATAAGTTTGGTTGCTTGTCTTTGCACTCTCTCTCATGCGCAAATACATCTGACTTTATTTTATAACATTTATTCCAATTTTACATGAAATGACCAAAAAAACACAATTTTGCCGTTTGTATTTTTTTTAGACAATAGACAATACAAAGATGGCAGCTTTACTACTTTCTGCCTGGGTCAGGAAGTAGTAAAACAGAAAACATGGAGGCGATGGAAGCCTTCCCAAGGTGTCCAGCTGCCATGTTAACCGATCAGGACACAGCCATCTCGTCGCTGAGGTCCTGACAGGAGTGAGGAACGGTGTGCGGTACCATTACTCATTCATATAGATGCCGCGGCAATCTTTGCCGCATTGTCTAAGGGGTCAAACAGTGCAGGATGGCGGCAGCTCCATTTCACACTGAAAGCGGCAGTTATAGTGGGATGGCTACAAAGCCCCTTACCTGCATCAGGAAGTAGCCATATGTCCAATGTCGGTAAGGGGTTAACCCCTTGTACAAGGGATCCCAGTTCACTACTCCCAATAGGCACAGTGCCAAAGGAGTAGACAGAAGGCATAGTCAGGTCATGAGCAGAAGGCCCTTAAAAGCAGGGAACAAACAAAGATTTAAAAAAAAAATAGGTCGGAACTGAGAAACAGCACAATGGGAAATGATTCAAGACACTATACAGCACACCAACTGAACTGGCAGAGAGTTGAGAGTGAGGTGCCCTTTAAATAGGATTAGGTGGCAGGTCATATGCTAGGAAAGCCCTGTGGCCCTTTAAATCAGTGGGGACATGCGCCCACCCTAGAGGAAGAACAGGAACGGGGGAACCGGGGATCGGGGAGATTATGTACTGAGGTCACAGTGGCTAGGGCACGGGCGGGCATAAACCTTTCTCAAAGCATTGAAAATTTGACCCTGTGTTAAGTCTGGCACAGTCGAATGCTTGGTCTGTTTTGTTGGGGTTTAGACGGGTTTTACTTCATTGGTTCGCCCCATTGAATGAAGACATTCCTATGTTGTAGGTTATTTTCACAACTATCTCGTATATATAAGAATAGAATTCCAGGGTCATTCAATACTAAAAACAGCATTTACAAGAAGAAAGGGAAAAATGTTTATCTTGTCGCAAAAATGAATATTTTTAAATAGGTGTTACACCCCCTTGGGTAACAATATTTACAACCGAAATGTGTTTTCATGGTCATTGGACAGAATAATTTGCAGGTCTGAGAAGAGAAGATGCTCTTTTTGTATAAATATAGGATAAATATCCACCAAGATGTTTAACTTAGTCATTTAGGGCGACAAGGCAGTGTAGAAAGCGCCAGAATGTATGAAGCTGTTCTTTGCAGGTTTTACATAAGGGATTTTGAGCCCAAAACCCAAGTCTGGCTAGGCACCACCTTTTCCCTGGTTGGCTGTTCTTCTGAGGTCTACATACAGGGCAGTGTAGAGCCCAAAACCCCAAATTGGCTCGGCACCCCCCTTTTCCCTGGTCTGGCTGTTCTTCTGCAGGGCAAAAATACAGGGGAGTGTTGAGAATACCCCAAATTGGCCGGGACCCCCTTTACCCTGGGTTTGTTTCTTTGCAGGTCATACATAAGGGCAGGTAGAGCCAAAACACAAGTCGGTCAGGCACCCCCTTTTCCCCCGGGCTGGTGTTTTCGAGGGGATACATCAGGCATGTAGAGCCAATACCAAAGTTGGCTCAGGGACCACCCCTTTTCCCTGGTCTGGCTGTTTTTCTGAGGGCTACATACAGGGGGGTTGAGCCCAATTACCACAAAATTGGCTCAGGCACCACCTTACCCTGGGCTGGCTGGGTTTTCCTTCGAAAGGTTTTTACTTAAAAAGGGGTGTAGAGCCAATACCAAAGTTGGTAGGACACCTTTTTCCCGGTTGGGGGTTTTTCTGCAGGTCATAAAACAGGCAGTGTAAGCCCAAAACCCAAAAATTGGCTCAGGGCCCCCTTTCCCGGGGCCGTTTTCTGAAGGGCAACATACAGGGCAGTGTGGCCCCAAAACCCCAAGCCTTTGGCACCACTTTACCCTGGTTGGTGTTTTCTGAGATCAACACAGGGCAGTGTAGAGCCCAAAACCACAACAGGCCCCCTCAGAAATTTTTGGGGCCCCCCACGGGAGCCTTTCCCCCCCCATCCCCAGCCGACCCAACCCCTACTCCTCCCCCCCCTCCCCCCCCCGGGCCTCCTGTAGAGCCCCCACCCATCCCCCGTTCCCCCAACCATCCCCCCGTAAAAATTTTTGGGGGGGCACAAAGAAAAAAAGAATTTTGGGCCATTTTTTTTTGATTTAGTTTTTTGTGGGTTTACAAGGTCCAGCAAATACCTCCCCGGTTTACCCCCTTAATTTACTGGGAAAAACCAATAACCCCGACCCTATTGCCAAGCACCCAAAATACAAATACAAATAATACCGCCCCATCACTACCATAACTGACTAGTCCCAAAAATAATGTTATTGACTAAACCAGATACAAGACAATATCAACAAAACAACAAACAATATACACGCACCTAATAACTACACCACATCATCACCAATATCTCAACATTACCTTACTGAATAATACCGACATACTGTTAGTGATTATAAACATCACACAACCAATATTTCCTCCATACGTGACACTTTAGTGGTAAGATTCAGTGGTACACAGGCTCTGCATGGATGTATATTACCTCCATACAGTGACCCTATAGTGGTAGATACCAGGTACAAGGTGCTTTGCATTTAGTGATCACAGGTGAAGTCTTATCTGAGGAGTCGTTCACTTTCCGTTTCTTCTCTATTCGGTCCAGACTCCATGATGACATCTCGTCCACCACTCGCCTGTAGATTTACAAAACAAAATATGAGGACTACTCACTTTTTTTATCATTTTCAAACTGAGTGCCCCTCCCTCCATGTACAAACTCCATTTATAATGGCCCAAATGGTAAGAATTACCCATGGTAATTACGGGGCTCCCCCATTCGGCATGCAGGTACAACGGGGCCCCGGACGGTAGTGGCATCCACAGAGGAAGTAGCTAGGTAGTTGGGGAGACGAGGTAGCTTCGGGCCCCCAGGCGGTAGCTTAGGGGTGTCCATTGTAGGTAGAATGGGGCCCTGAAGCTTTGGCCCCCCTGTAGGAAGAATAGGGACCTGTAGTTAGTGACTATGTAGGCAGAATAGGGCCCCTGAAGGCAGAATAGTCCCCCCCCTGTAGGCAAAATAGTCCCCCTTGTGGCAAAATAGTTACCCCCGTGTAGGCAAATAGTCCCCCCTGTAGGCAAATTAGCCCCCCCTTGTAGGCAAAATAGTTCCCCCCCCCTGTGGAAAAAATAGTCTCCCCTGTAGATTAGTGCTCCCTGTAGGCAGAATAGTCCCCCCTGTAGATTAGGGCCTCCTGTAGGCAGAATAGTCGCCCCTGTTAGATTAGAGCCCATTGTAGGCAGGAATAGTCACCCCCCCAGTAAATTAGGGCACCCGTTGGTAAAATAGTCCCCCTAGTAGATTAGGGCCCCTGTAGGATATAGTCCCTCCAAATAGATTAGGGCCCCCTGTAGCAGAATAGTTCCCCTGTAGGCAATCCCCCCCGTCTTTAGTGCCCCTGTAGGCAAGACCACCCCCTCTTTCAGGGCACCCTGTAGCCATATTTGCCCTTTCGGGGCCCCTGTAGCCATGTTTGCCCCCTGTTCAGGACCCTGTAGCCATGTTGCCACCTTCAGGGCCCCCTGTAGCCCTGTTTGTCCCCCCCACTTTCAGAGGCCCCTGTAGCCTTGTTTGCCCCCCCCTCTCAGGGTCCCCTGTAGCCTTAGTCCCCCCCCCCTTTCAGGGCCCCTGTTAGCCATGTTTGCCCCCCCCCTTTCAGGACCCCGGTAGCCATGTTTGCCCCCCCCTTTCAGGGCCCCCCTGTAAGCCATGTTTGCCACCCTTTCAGGCCCCTGTAGAATGTTTGCCCCCTTTCAGGGCCCCCTGTGCATGTTTGCCCCCCCTTCGGGGCCTCTGTAGGCATGTTTCCACCTTTCAGGGCACCCTGTAGCCATGTTTCGCCCCCTTTCAGGGCCTCCTGTAGCCCTGTTTGCCGCCCTCCCCACCTTTCAGGGCCCCCCGTAGCCATGTTTTCCGCCCTTAAGGTGGGCAAAGTTAGAAAAGGGGGGCTCTCCCCACAGTTATGGGTGGCGTGGGCGAAGGGGGGCCCCCCCACAATTAAGTCAGTCCCACTGTCCTGGACCAGGAACACTGTGCTCCTGGCACAGCTGCGCTGCAGGCAGAAATCTTCTACTTACATGATCCCTGCGCGCTGTAGCCGGGCCCTCCTCCTCTGTCTCCGTCGCCCAGCGGCGGGATGCGGAACAATTTGAATTTGTGAGGCTCCGCCCCCTAGGGGAATGGAGCTTTAGTTATGAGGGGGGTTAAAGAATTGAATTATTTAGTTGAGAAAAGAGGATTGGGGGGGGGACTGTTTTAATTTAGATAAATTAAAAATGGCCCCTACAAAAAAGTATGGGGAAAAATTTTTTAAGTGAAGCCCTCAAAAGACAAGGGGCCTTTTCCCTTAAACAGCGAAAAAAGGAAATTTCAATCCCAAAGGGAAAGGGCGTTTCATCACTGTAAAAATTGGGCCACATGTATAAACCCCGAGGGGTCGGGGGGCCCCTTTTCCCGCTGTTTTGGGCGGAATCTGCCCCTGGATTTATGTGGGGGCCGGGGCCGCTCTCATACAATGTAAAGTCCACTGCGCCTCCCCCTTGTTTTAGGCGCAGTGCGGGTCCGAACGCGTGGGGGGTGCGCTAGGATTGGTCCCGGGGTAGGCACTAAATGCGGGGAAAAGTCCCCCCGGCCTCGCCAGTTGGGTGGGGCACAGTGGGGGGACATGGGGCAGTGCGGGACTTGGGCGCGTGGGGGGCTGCGCCGAAAAATGTTCCGATGCGGCAGGCGGAGCGGCGAAAAATCATTCCAGGTCGGGGGGGGGGGGAGTATGAATCAAAAATCGCTTTATAAAGGCGTTCAAATTTCAGGAAAAGAGCTGAAACCTAAAAAATAAAAAATACATAAACAAAATAAATTTTCCAAAACCCTAATCAAAAATTTAGGAATTGGAATTGCGGGAAATACAAATTAAAAAATCAAAAAAGTTTTTTGATTGGTCGGCAAAAACCCGGCCAATCGAATAGGACGACAGTGAACCATTAAAACCTAGGGGGAATTTAACCCAATCAAAACCCACGGGGGTATTAAAAATACAGTAAAATGCTAAAAAGAGTGATTGGGTTTAAAAGCTACGGGGACTTGGTAGCCACCAAATTAAATAGGAACGACAGAGACCCCTTTAGCCCTTTGGGGAATTATTACCAATCAGAAAAAGGGGCGACAAAGACCATTCTAGTCTAGGGGGGGAAATTTAGACCAATCGAACCCCGGGGGGAAAATTCAAATACAGTAAAAAGACAGAAAAGAGCTGATTGGTGAGCTAGCGGGTGCTTTTCTTCCCCGCCCAATAGAGGCGAGCTACTTCTTCCATTATAGTTATGGAGAGTGGGGCACTAATCTCGGGGCTCAGCGCCCTGCGGCATGAATTTTTTAATCAAAAAATTATTATAAAAGGGGATTTTTGAATAATCCCGTGCAGGGCGGAGCGCCGATATTTCTGTCGCGATCTTCGATCCGCTTCCTCGCAGTGTTTCCGATCCTGCTTCACTGCCTCTGTCGTAGGATTTAGACCAAAAAAAAACTGTCTGCTTGTCGGAGCTGCTGAGGCGCTGCACTGCGCCTCAGCTTTGCCGACTCCCATCGTACATTCACTCTGGAGTTTTCGAGCACGCAGCGTCCCCGCCCCGGATCGCCAGCCCGCCGCGCACATTCCCCCCACGGGATGTCCCCCCATATCTTGCGAGGCGCAGCTGAAAGTGGCAACGCTGCGCCTAACACTGATTCCCTGCGTCCGACAGGGGGAATCGCGGTGCCGGGAGGCGCAGTATAACCGCCAGAAAAACGGGCGAAAAGCCCGTTCATCACATGTAGGCCCAGTGAGTCTGTCTGGAATAGCATGCCTGACAGCTGGTCTCAGCAGGAACTGTAGAAAGAGTTTCAAGAAAGGCTTAGATACATACCTGGAACAAAAGAATTATTAATGGCGTACGTACTATGTAAAATTCTGGACTCCTGCTGATGGAGGCTCTGGGACAAAGATAGAGTCTCAACTGGAAGCAGATTGGTTTTTGGCCTTGTGGGATCCAGGGCATCTAACCAGTGGTTGGAGAAGCCTGGGCTTAAAGTCCCCAGTTTGGAAATCTCTCCTCACTCTCAGCTCACATTTTGCCGCCACCCCTGGTTGAGCACGTTGATGGACAAGTGTCTTCTATTCAAACCGAGACACTATGGTAATATGTGTGTGACAAGTTACAGGTGGAGTAGTGGAGGTAAGGTATATTTCCCCAAGAATAGCTGTCATATTTGCCTTAGGAAAGGTATGGACCATGCGTGTCACCGAGTTGCCTGGCTCGGTGAAGGAAGCCAGACAGTTCTTCTGTGTCAGTGATTACTGACCTGTTAGCATAAAGCTAGTTCCAGACCGCGCTTATCCAGGTCGGCATTTCTGAGTGGTCAAAGATTCGGGTGGGTGGCCACTCCCCACGCACCAGGTGATGTGCTGTTTTACTGCCTATACAGCCTGATCTGCAGGCCTGTCATGCTCTGGTGGGGATTTTGGCTGGATAGCCAGTTGTAAGTAGCACAGTGCTAATGTGTGTTTTGCAGCTTTTGCCCAGGTCACTGATGTGTACCCTGGTATAGTTAGGTCCGTATTCAATGTGAAGTTAGTGCTCACCCGAGCAGGCGATTTTGATTTTATGTTTTTATTCCAGAAGTTAAGGCCGAGTTTTCTTTCCGTTATCTTATTACATAAACCAGGCACAGCCTGGACTTGAACTTTTATCTCATGTGTCCTCTGTCTCTGTCTGTGGAAGCCAGCCTCGTCAACTTGCTCTGGCCGCTGATTCCCCTCACGAATTGTGGAGGGAATAGCAGGCAAACAATACTTAAAGAGACATACAAACGCTTTCTTTTTCTTCTGCATCAACCTGAAAACCCATTGCTAAGGGCGACGACATGAAAAAGTGCCTGGATCGTGCTAGAGAACCTTATGTCCTGGATAAAAGCGCAGTTGCACAGAGTCAGAGACCGCGCAAGTATGGATGAGCTATCTGAAGCCGGCCTGATACAAAAGCGAACAGTAGCCTCCATTTGAATGACCGCAAACCCAGCAAAATGGTGCACGAAAGAAGTGCCATGGCGGGCTCAGGTCATGCAGAACCGAACGCCCTGCTGTAAAAGGGAGAGAAAAACCGTCTCGCGCCCTACAGACAGCAAGCGCACAACATCAACAAAGCAGCTCCAAGAGCAGAGATCCTTGCGATGGCGCAAACGGGATCAGCAGCGACAGCCAAGCCTCGCTTCCTCTCCCCGCCGCACGTGCTAGCAGATACAGTCATCTTATGCAAAAATGACAGCTTACCGATGATGTAGAGGCGCTATCTAGGGTCCTCGAGAGAGTCTGGCCGAGCGGTAGGCGTAAGTTGCCAGTGGTCCCAGTTGGGCTGAAGTTTGCGCGCCCCGTTTCTAACCTGGAGAGCCCCAGAAGGCGTATTTTGACTTTAGCGGAACAGGTATGCCCATGACTAAAGTCCAAAATAAAAAAGGCGAGATCCTGGCTCGCTTGGAGTGTGTGACCACCAACGTGTCTGGCCCGCAATTGCCGAATACTTGACCTTCTCTGCTGACCACTTGCCCTGGCATGTTCATCAGTCTCGTACGACATTGGTTCATCAGGTGAAAAAGTGGCTGAGCAAACCGAAGAAGTCTAACTCTGCGCAGATGGAGTAGAAAGTGGTCCTTGACAAGTTTTTTCGCCTCCTTTCGCCCCCGGAGATCCAGCGCTGGGTGGTGACAAAGTGACCCCAAGGATGCAGAGTACCTCGTAAGCCTCGTTGAGAGGTACAGAAGGCCACCGAGGATTTTACTCCGGACTGCCTCCTCCTGAGTACGATCCATCCCCGGGAACAGCAAATCGACCGGAACCTCCGTAAAGACAGTTCCAAGGTTGTAAGGTGGAGGAAAAATGTCACCTAAGGCTAGGTGGATCAGGAGGATAGCATATCGGGTGAGAGACTTGAGACCCAATTTTGTCACAGTACGGTCTCACCAAGACTCAAGGAGATCGTGAACCCGCATAAAGTGCTTGCGGTGTCATGAACCTGGGCATATTTGGCGGCCAATTGTCGACCCATTACAGGAATATTAGCCAATGGAATGTGACCTCAGCCAGGCAAAGTGTCTCTGTTCGCAAGGGGCCAGTTTTGCTTTTGCAGAGACTGGTGTTAGAGATGACTGACGCGACGCAATTATTGTATTAGGGTGGTACACAGTTAAAGTCAATGACTACCTGTAGAGCGCTCTTCTGGACGCAGTGTTAGCCTGTGATACCTCTGCGGTAGCAAATGTCAGCTTAGAAAAGATCCCAACGGGTCTGTCATATCGTGCAACTAGTGATTTAGGGGTCCTGTGCAATCCCAGGGGACACCAAACTGTATTACCCCACAGCCTTGTTAAACTCGAGATTTCTTGCAGTGGACTGGCCTCCCCATGAAAGAGTTGGGGTGGTGAAGGACCCTAATGCATACTTGAACCTGGGGAAGATGTTCCTACCCTGTTCTGGGACTTGTTGCACAAGAAGTTTACTATCTGTGTGGGTTAATATCTGTACTGATGTTAAATGGCCATGCCCTGCTATGGATCCAGAACCATTTTGACCCAGATCGCGCCATTGTCCAGCCAGTAGGGGGGACCCTAGAAAACTCGGTGATACATTCTTCCACCTAGCGGTTCTCTCTGGCAGGTGAGACCGAGTAAACAAGAAGGAGATGGTGGCTGTTATAAGCCTGACCTTGAGTCCTCACGGGATAATTTTTGGACCGCTTACACTCAGAGATCCCAACCCTCAGGAAAATAGGGAAAATGTTAAGGTTATAAATGTGAACCTCAATATCCACGTGCGAATAACTGAGTTGTTTCCTCACCATGTGACAGTAAACCAGGATGCTTCTGTATCAAAGTCCATGGGGAGGTGGTGGTAGCAAATGGTAGGCCACAGCCTTTGTCGAAAATGGTTTTTGTGGAAACCAATCGTGCACACCAAGCACGTGCAGGGATCATCTGGGCGAGCGAAAAGACAAAGGATGCGCATTCCTCCAAATAGTTTTTTCTGGCCAGGGGTGCAATGGGGAGTGATAAAGCGGTAACTGTTGATCCTGCCCTGACGTGCCAACTAACGCTCCCATGGCCCCAATTACAGAGTGTGCATAACCAATAATAGAGGACACCGTTTGAGATGATCGTGCAATGGACCTCGTTGGGCCCGGATTTAGTGAAATCTGCGCCCAGAGGCCATCAATATAAATTGGTGTGTGGACTACATCCATCATGGGACGTTATCACTGAATGCACATACCCTTCGAGGAACACCTCCTCAAGAATTATATTGCCAGGGAGATTTGTCTATCATACATGTCATTTCCCTACACAGCCATTTCCGAATGGAATCCTTATTGATCAAGGACCCCCGTTTAATGACAAAGGTCAACCAAGGAGTTAAGCAAAGCTCCGTAATATATAAGCATTGCTCACCAGTCATATACAACCATACCCTCAAAACTGACGGTCTGTAGAAAGATTTAATAAAACACCTGAAGAGTAATGTTAAGGATGGTGGTCATTAAGGATGGTAAGGGACTGGGACACTGTCTATTGCCTTATCTAATGTTTCAGTCCGTGAGGTTCCTCAGTCATCCACAGGGTTTTCTCCTTTGAGTTAGTTTTGTTATATATCGGGCGGCGTCCCCGGGGTACTTCTGACAATGCGCAAAAAGCGAAACCGGGAGACAAGAATCTACACCTAAACAGGATGCAGCAAATAGAACACATCTCCAACATTCAAGACTAGTATTTTCAGCAGTTATTCCTATATGTCAGGTGGACATCTACAGCAGGCTCAGAAGACTCAAAGTCGTGGTGTATAATAGGTCGGTAGGCCAAGTAACGCCTCTTCACCCAGGAGATTCGGGTGTTGGTTGTTAGTCCACTGTTGAAAGTGCAAGTTTCCAGGCTAAATTGTGCAAGGCTACTATAGAAATCCTTGAGAGACAGAGATAAGGAGATGTATTAATTTATAAAACGTATAACCATCCCGGTAGACCCCAGCAAGCCGGCACAGATTTACCACTGACTTAAATAAGTCTGTAAAGACAGGAAACCCTGGCGGCAGTAGGTACACGCTAATAAAGAGGGTTTTTAGACCCCTAAAGTATGTGTGTCTGAGTTCCCTTGTCAAAATCCCAGAACAGGAGACCCTGGAGTTCATCCAAATGAATAGCTGATGGTTGATATCTCAGCACTGCCAAGGGCGACTAACCACCTCATACAAGCATTGACATTGTCACCTGAGGGAGCCCAGAGATAAAGTTCAACTTGCGAAACATTTTCTGGGTTACCGAGAAGCGCGTAGGCGATCATAATATCTGATGAGGTAAGAAAATGTTGGACTCTTTGGTCGTGAACGAGGAGTCCATGAAGTGAGTGTCGAGTCCCTATTGTACTCACCCCATTAAACCGTATGGTCTCATAACGCTTCTGTATTGAGTTTTCCGTGAAGCTGAATGCGGTTTTCCAAAATTTGATTGACGCGTACTTCCAATGCTGATAGTGGAACGAGTTCAATATGAAGAAGGCTTGTCATCCAGAATATTACTCCACTCTTGATCTTACTAAGGCTACTGCATGTTCCCCTGACATAGAAGGCAAAGTAAAAGACGGCTTTTCGCCAACACCAAGATTGATTGTGTTCACAGTATGTCTGCCTACCGTTTGGCTGCATGGGCTCCAGACTACCTTCCAAAGGTTAATGGATGCGACCTTAAACCCCAACGATAGTTATAGGGGCCCCAACAGCATACCTAGAACGACATAATAATCTTAGCGAGAACTGGACAGCCAAGCTACCTAAGGTACAGGGCAGTAGCATACTCCCTTAGGAGAAGCAGGGATTAACTGCCTACCCCTAATAAGTGCGCCTTGTGGTCCTACAGAGCCCGGGTACCTGGGATATATAATAGGTAGGGCATTATACAACCGCAGGTAAATTAAGATGGATGCGAAAACATGGGCTGGCCACAACCCACAACAAAAAGGCAAGTAAGGGCCTTTCCTTTCTAGGTATTAGTGGGTATATCGCAGATGTCATCCCGCACTTAGCCGAGTAATAAGCAGCCCCACAAACAGGACCAGCCAAAAAAATAGTAAATGTCAAGTTGCATTGGAAACAGATGCAAGAGGGCATTTCAGGTGATCAAAGCTGGCTTTGGTCTAAAAGGCCAGTCTCTGATAACCCCCAAACTTCAAGAGAAGAATATGTTTGAGTGACAGACCGTATGCCTTCTGAACGTGGAACAGGGAGTGACAGTTGGTCTTTCCCAGTGAGTAGACGGTGAAGAGTCACTCCCTTTCACGTATTTAAAAGGAAACTCGCACCCGGCAGATGAGGAACTATAGGTATTGTGGGGAACGGGAGGTGTTTGGGGCCATCAAACTACGGGCCCTGGAGGTCCCTCAAGTACTATTTGTTATGGACGCCGCTTTTGGCAAATTCACAGACCACGCTCCATTAACTTGGATGTCCCAAGCTAAAGAGCGAAATGCAAGAGTGCACCATGATGTTCCTGACAACTGCAAAATTTAGCTTTCTCTTCTGGAGCACAGGGCAGGGAAACTACAGGTCAACATCTGTGTATGACGCCACTGTCACAAAACACATGTTCATGGTGGCAATGTGTGTCCCACCCCACAGGCTCGAACTGAGGGGTAAGGGTAATGTGAGACAGTGACCCACGGGGGTGTATGGAGGGAAGCGTATATTTCCCCAAAGAATGCTGTCATATTCGCAGGATGCGGCCTTAGGAAAGGATGACCAGTGGTTAACCTAGAAAAACATATAAAAATCAAAGAAAACCGAGTTGTATCCCTGGGCTCGTTGAATGCGGAACCGACAGTTCTGTCTGTGTCATGAAGTACTTACCTGTTATCATAAGCGGTTTCCATTCCTTATATCCGGTGTCCGCTATTTCTGGATTTGGTCAAAAGATCCGGTGTGGCCACTCCCACGCACCAGTTTTAGGCTGGTGTCCGGCCTATAAAGCCTGATCTGCAGTCCTGTCATGGCTGCGGGATGGTTTGTGGCTGTGAAGCCAAATTGTAAGTAGCACAGCAAGTGTAGCAGTTGGCATCTTTGCCCAGGTTCACGTGAGTGTGTCCCTGGTAAAGTTATGTCCGTATTCTGTGTATATTAGTGCTCCAGCCGAGCAGTTTTCTTTATATTTATGCCTGAAGTTTAATGCTGTTCATTTGTTTCCTTTTTATCATAAAAAAACCAGGCACAGCCTGGACTGAACTTTACACAGTGTGTCACTGCGCTGTCTGTGCGTAAGCCCAGCCTGCTACCTGCTCTGGACGCTGATCCCTCACACTATGTATTAGGGTCATGATGTACCTATAAGAAGCACTGCCCATTGGAAGGATCCAAGACATATTTCTCCTCAACATTGAAACTGCAACACTTAGAAGTACATTACATCTAAAGGGTAATCATAAGCAATAAAGAAGCCATGTGTCGCCTAAAACAACTGAACAAATTTCTACATGCACCGGGCTCCACTTCCTGTGCACGAGGAAGGAACTTTAACGGCTAATGTTCACACGTGCGTAATTGGCGGGGTCGTACATGTATGGCCACAAATAAGCCAAGGTGTCTTGGGAATCGCGCTGATATGGGTCCGCTGGTCCCCATAAACGTCCATTGCTTCGCTGGCGCGAAATTCGCAAGTCAAATGACATGTCCCTTACCTCCCCGTCAGCGTTCTACAATATGATCGGTATTGTTCGTCGGAGAGTAGGATGAGAGCAAAATCCATAGTTTACTCAATGAGAATCTAAGCGTTATTACCGTAGAATTCTCGTGTGCGCATCTATCTCGTATTAGAGCGCAAGAATATAAAAGACACGCAATGCGCAGTCGAAATTTTTTGTTGGACCTGCGGAGAAATCGTAGGCCTGAGTGTTGCTTTCACACATATCATTTTAAGTTCGCTCTTTTTGATAAGCTTTTTTGTGCAGAAATAGATACGATATTCTATACTTGCTGTAACCATTCATGCATGGAAAAATGTACATTCAAAATACGCTCCATGTGAATAGCACCTTCCTAAAAGTCAGAATTAGAGAAAGATAAAACGATTTTACTTTAATGCCACAAGAATGCACAAATTCTGATCTCCCATGAGATTTTGACATGCACGTCCGGGAGACTATTCCCCTCCTGTTATCCCATGGTGCCAGTTACACCACTTGTCACCGAATCTGGCGCAAGAGGATTACAGAAGGTTCTTGGGATTAATAACTCCACCGCAGATCACTGTGCACCATGGCCGTACAGACAGCTGTTGTAATAGTTGCATATATGCCTTGTTGATTTAGGAGAACGTCATAGTATCCCTATAACTGAAATGACTAAAATTCGGTGTGGTGAACCATTCTGCAGTGCAAGGGAAATTTGAACGTTACATTCTAAGCCTAGGGTGGCAAACAGTGTCAACACAAACTATCAGAAGGTGTTTGCAAAACATCCAGATCAGGTGGTCCATTGATCTCACGCCAACACTCTTGTAGGCTGTCCTGGTGCACAGCAAGAGGCTGGAATGGAGTTCTGTCTTCTTCAGTGATGAGTTTCTTTATTGGTTCAGACGCAATAACTGGAAATTGGCCTGGAGACCAAGTAGGCAATGCCATGCTGATGTCTTCACGAGAGAATATCGCACCAGTTCTACTCCCAAGATTATGGTGTGATTATGATGCATGTTGCTTGTGCTACTGTGAGCACCCTAGGGGTTTAAATGTGGTACTAAGACCTCAGCATCCCTGGACTTGTCTCCCATCAAGCAAATCTAGGATGCCATTGGTTGGCAACTGCAAAGGAGCTGCCAGTAGCCAATGTTGAAGATTTGCCCAAGTGCATTCAGCATGTTTTAACATTCCTCAGATAACCATTATTAACCTCATTGATAACATGCCAAGTTGTGTGTGTGTGTGTATTTCTGCGCATGGTGCTCAGTTTCTATACTGAGTAAATCAAGATATTTTGCATATTTTGTTTCCATCATTTTTTTCATCATTTGCATACCACTAATATGTCTATCAATTCTGTGATTTCCATAATGCCACGACTTTTCCTGTTGGGAATTCCAAACTCGATGTTGACGAGTATTTCAATGAAGAAACTGGATACATTTGACTGTTTTTGTTTTTTTTTTGCTTTTGGATTTGTTAGGCTACAGCCACATAACCTATGGAAAATCCGGCTGGTATTTTATCATCTTTTGCATGATTTTGGGGGACAGATCTGTCCGCGGTTTGCAGATTCACCCGTCCTTTATAGCCATTGAATTACACACCTTCCACCTGAAAACCAGGCAGAAGATTGTGTATGTTCCAAGTTTTTTGGAACACCGGCGGCTGAAAACCCGTCCGGTTGAAAATCCATTCAGTGTGGACTACTGAACGGATTTTCTATTAAAGTCTATGCAGATGGTTTCTTGTCAGTTTTCAGACGGTTTCCAAATGTGACCAAAAAAAACCATGCCATGTTGACGGACCCGGAGAATCACAAATACTTTCATGAATACTTCCCTTGAAGGTACATGTAACATACACAAAGGCAACATATCCAGTATTGCAGCTTATGCAGTGTTTAAAGCGAATGTATCATCAAAAAATGACATTTCTTAACTTACATTTTTATGTTAAACAAATTTTTTAGTAATTTTTGGTTATTTTTTTTTTTTTAGCATTTTCCATATCACTTTCAATATTTTTTAATAATTCTTAAGTCCTGCAGTTTTCACTTTGGCCACTAGGCCTAATAATAGCCTGACACTTCCTGTTCTGTAAAGAACGATTTTCAGCAGTGTGCTCATTATCAGTACAAGCAAGATTACACTGATCGGAGACCCCAATGTGTATAGATAACACAGGATCCACCAGTCACAATAGGAGATGTCACAGCTCCCTCTCTGCACACTGACTTCTTCCCAGGTCACAGAGCCTAGAAAACTCACCTATAGAAGTCAATGGAACAGAGTCAGTCTTCAGTCTCCTATTATTATTATTATTAACATTTATTTTAAAGCGCCATTGATTCGATGGCGCTGTACATTCGAGGAGGGTCACATACATAATACGTCAAATGAGTACAATAATAACAATCAGTGACTTACAACTGGTAAAGAGGGAGAGAGGACCCTGCCCACAAGGGTTTACTATCTACAAGGAGGAGGGAAGAGACAGGAGGGGAGGGGCAGACATGTTTTTGGGGTAGTACAGTGGCAGCAGGGTTATTGTAGGTTATAGGCAATCCTGAAGAAATGGGTTTTCAGGTTCCTTTTGAAGCTGGTGAGAGTGGAAGAGAGTCTGATATGTTGGGCAGTGCATTCCAGAGTGTGGGGGAAGCACGAGAGAAGTCTTGGAGACTGTGAAGAAAATTGACTCAATATGAGTCTTCTCTCCAACCTCATCTAGTCAGATCTCACAGAGAGCCCCAGGAAAGCTCAATTTACATGTTAATCAGCACAGCCAAGACCCATTGTAAATTCTCTCCATAGGATGTTCACACAGCAGGATATGTGGAAACCTCAAAAGAACCCTCATTTCCATTAATTAGCACTGAACAAATGCTGCCTCAAACCCCTGAGCTTCAAAGACTTCAATTAATCAAACCTAGCTGACCCGTCTCCGATATTTCATATAGATTTATCGGCGATCCACTCATAACTGGTCCATAGCGAGTTCATATCTCAAAATATGGAACTCCCCGCCCACATAGCCACCACTCTCGGGTTTCTGGGGCGCCTGGGTACCGAGATATCCAGAACTGGACCCCGGGAGTCCATAAGATAGGGATGTCTGGTACCCGTGCGTCGGGTAGGTCCAGCCGGTTCTGATGGTGCCACCGGCTCGGTTCTGTGCCAATGCCCCGCCGCATTATGCTCCATTTTTGCGTTTCTGTCAGAAACTGCATGACCTGAGTGGGAGGAGTTCATAGACCGTCCCAGGGGCGTGTAGGGGGCTGCCACGTGGGCTGTCCCCTCACAGATATAAGCAGGAGCACGTGTAGGCTCTACTGTTGATCCATGGAGGGGGGCACCTAAGAGCATTTCCAGGAGCATCCATACGCAGAAGCCAGGCCACATACGCCCCCCCCCCATGTGGGCCGAAAGGTAACTTGATCCATTTTAACTGCCTTTTGTCTGCAACCCATGCTTATATTTGCACCTCTGACTTACCTGTATATATTATCCTTTTGTATATATTTGTCTAGTGTGCCCTCCAAGGCTAATTAAATCTATAAACTTTAATCTGAGTTGGTCTGTCTTGATCATCGGCCTCACACGCCTAGTACTCGGTCTATAACATATAGCTACCCAAGGGTTGGTTCCTGGCCCTGTTCTAAGGCGGTAACGGACCGTCTTATAACCAACGAGAGAACTGGTGGCAGCTTGTATGTCTCCCTGGGCCCGTGTGACAGGGGTTAACAGTGGAACAGTATCTGGCTGACCTTGTGCACCCCTAGGGGGCAGTGCAACGTCGAGATACACCTCAAGTCAGGCCGTCGACCCTCGAGCGGGTCGGCGGGCAGGCTTTTTCCTGACATATTGGTGGCAGCGGTGGGATCAAGACAATAGTGTGTGTGAGTGCGGGTCCCGTACTCCCAGACACTGAGGACTACCAGCAGTGGGTTTTGCTGCTGGGGTCTTAAGATTAACTCAGCACTAGACCAGTCAGAGTGCAAATACAAGGTTTTGGGTGCATTCAGGTTGCAGTTTTTGTGTCAAGTAACCCAGTGTTGCAAGAATGGCTGGTCGTGGCAAGGGCAAAGCTGTAGGCCCAGAGGAAACAGTCGGTGAAGTTAGCCAGGAAGAGCTCGGCCCAGGCCAGGCTGTGGACTATGAAGGCGAGGGGGAGTCCAGCTCGGGCTCCTCAAGGAGCCAGTCACAGGTGGTCGATGGCGCAGTGGGCAGCTCACCTTCGGCTATTCTCCTGCAAGCTGCCCTGGCTAAGCTTGAGGCTGGAGACCTCGACGCCTACAAGGCCCTCCTAGCAGCTGCAGAACGTCGCGAGCGGATAGAGGCGGAAGCTGCAGAACGTCGCGAGCGGCTAGAGGCGGCAGCTGCCGAACGTCGGGAGCGGGCCGAGGAACGTCAGCGGGACCGTGACCACCAATTACAGGTGCTACAGCTGGAAAAGGCCAAGTCCACCCCAGCCAGTCAAGAGCCTCCTCAGACCCAGGTCCCAAAGTTAAGGGTGAGGACTTTTCCCATGCTGATAAAGGTGGAGACCTGGACACCTTCTTGCTGGCATTTGAAAAAAATTTGCCGCCAGCACCATGTGCCTGAGGACCAGTGGGTCAGGTTTCTAACTCCTCGTCTCAGAGGTAAAGCTCTGGAGATCTTCGGAACCTGCTCAGCGAGTCCACCCTGACCTACGAGGAAATCAAGCAGGCACTGATCCGGCAGTACAATCTCACTCCTGAGATGTACCGGAAAAAGCTCCGGAGTTTGCAGCGGGGTCCTACAGACAGCTGGGCCGACCACATGCGGGCTCTCCAGAGAGCATCGCCATGGACCTCGGGTTAAAGATCACCACCGTCCACAGCTGAAGGAGCTCATCGCCACAGAGCAGTTTTTGTGGAACTGCCCAGAGGACCTCCAGCAGCACCTTCGTGACCGGAAACCGGAGGGGGCCACCGCCACAGCAAACCTCGCGGATGAGTATGCCAACAATCGGGCACCGGAGGACAGGAAGCACACCAGCTGGAGAGGGCGTAAGATGCCCGCAGGGCCAGTTGTCCCTACCCCTAAGCCCAGGAGGCCCCCAGCCCATGCTTCCGCATCTGTGGGGGAACCCCGACGCTGTCACCTTTGCAAACGGGTGGGACATTTCACGGCCGCATGTCCCCCGCGCCAGAAGGGCCCGTCCCAGTCCCCTTTTCCAAGGCCCCCCAATGTTTTGTGTGTGGGTGGGGGTGGGGGAAGGCCCCTTGATAACTACCAGCCAGTCACCGTAGGCCGGTCTTTGGCCATGGGACTCTTGGACACCGGCGCGGAGATGACTGTGGTGCGGCCTGAGCTGGTGTCCCTAAAGGACATGGTACCCGCAAAGACCCGTGCTGTCTCCGGAATTGGAGGCGTTGTGGCGGGAGGTGGGGGTATCGCCGAACATTCCAGCTAGTATTTTGTTAGGGACTGACTTGGGGCGGTTGATAGCCTGATTTGAGGCCCCTGAAGCCTCAAGGTCTGCTCCCCCCAAATGTGATGTGTCATCCAACCATGTTAATATTGTGGACAATGTTGTTAACATGCATACTGAGGGGAGTATGGGGGTGGGTGATATGGTGTGTTCCTCTCCACCCTGTGGAGAGGAGACAAGGGCAGCAGGATGTGTCCAGCAAGCCTGCTGGGAATCGTTGTCCTCTGGTGTGGCATCAGAGGGGACAGACAGGGGGCAGACAGCTGTGGTGGGGGAGCATGCAGGTGAGGCAGGGCTCCCAGGAAAGGCCACAGAGCAGGGTCTCCCCACAGCCAGGGCAGACAGGGGGCAGACAGCTGTGGTGGGGGAGCATGCAGGTGAGGCAGGGCTCCCAAATAAGGCCACAGAGCAGGGTCTCCCCACAGCCAGGACAGACAGGGAGCAGACATCTGCGGTGGGGGAGCATGCAGGGGAGGCAGGGCTCCAGTGAAAGCCACAGAGCAGGGTCTCCCCACAAACAGGATGTCGTAGGGCCAGGTTAGGCCAAGCAGACTGGCGACTTATATAGACGCCGAGGGGGAGGGAGCCCCACCAGTGGTTGCAGCGGTCGTGGCCGCTGTCACGCGCAGTGGGAGGGCCAGGAGCCAGGAGGCCCCTCTGGGGCCCGACGGTATCCTCCCATTGGACCAGGTAAGTGCCAGGGTAGATGAGGGCCAGGAGATCGGTCCCGTGGAACCGACAGATGACGTGGCAGTCTCATTCTTTCTGGCCACGTCTAGTCGAGAATTTCAGGCAGCGTTAGCGGCTGACGACAGCCTGAAAGCTCTCAAGGAGCAGGCGGCACAGCCACCCTTGGACTCAGACACTGTGCGGGTGGTCTGGGACCAAGGACGGCTGTACCACGTGACGGTCCGACCGGGTTCACCGGAGGCGTGGCCCAGGGACCGACGGTTGGTGGTACCCTATCAGTTCAGGGCAGGTTGTTGCGGGTTGCGCACGAGATTCCGATGGCTGGACACCTAGGGATCACCAAGACCAAGGAAAGGCTGGCCCAGCATTTCTACTGGCCAAAGATGGGGACTGATGTGGCTGCCTACTGCCGTTCGTGCGACACCTGTCAGAGGGTGGGGAAGGCGGGGCCGAGGCCCAAAGCCCCACTGGTACCTCTGCCTATCATAGACGAGCCTTTCAGGAGGGTGGCTGTGGATTTAATTGGACCGCTGTCCATTCCCAGCAGCTCCGGGAAACGCTTCGTACTGACGGTAGTAGACTATGCCCCTCGGTACCCGGAAGCGGTAGCCTTGTCGTCCATTCGGGCCGACAAGATGGCCACCGCCTTACTGGAGATTTTTTCTCGAGTGGGCTTTCCCCAGGAAATGCTCACTGACCGGGGGACCCAGTTCATGTCGCAGTTAATGGAGTCCTTGTGTAAGCTGATACAGGTGCAACATCTGGTGGCCAGCCCGTACCACCCACAGACTAATGGCCTGTGTGAACGGTTCAATGGCACCCTGAAGCAGATGCTTAAGATGTTGGTCGACACCCACGGGCGCGACTGGGAGCGGTACCTCCCACACCTACTATTTGCCTACCGGGAAGTTCCACAGGCCTCAACTGGGTTCGCTCCCTTCGAGCTCCTGTATGGGCGACGTGTGCGGGGGCCCCTGGCTCTGGTGAAGGAGGCCTGGGAAGGAGACTTAGCAACCCCGGAGGTGTCGGTCATTGAGTATGTTGTGCGCTTCCGTGACAAAATGCAGGCCTTGACACAGCTAGTGCACAAGAATATGCGACAGGCCCAGGCCGACCAGAAGCAGTGGTACGACCAGAATGCTTGTGAGAGGACCTACCAGGTGGGTCAGAAAGTGTGGGTCCTGGTCCCCGTACCACAGGACAAGCTTCAGGCAGCCTGGGAAGGCCCATATGTCGTGCACCAGCAACTCAACGCAGTCACGTACCTGGTCACCCTGGACCACGACCGGGGAAGGCGGAAGGCCTTCCACATGAACATGATGAAGGCGCATCATGAGCGGGAGGCATGTGCCCTTCCCGTGTGCAACCTGCCCGAGGTAGGCGAGACGGAGAACCTCTTGGATATGCTTGCCCCAGTCAGGGCAGGTGGATCCATAGCGGATGTGGAGATTTGTGGACAGCTCCTGGAGGACCAACGGTCCCAGCTGTTGGCAACTCTCCACCCCTTCCGGGCATTGTTCACTAACGTGCCTGGAAGGACGGAGTCAGCCGTCCATCACGTGGACACCGGGGATCACCCCCAATCCGGCGTTCAGCATATCGGATCTCCCCCGAAGTGCAGCAGCACATGCGTGAGGAGATTGACGAGATGCTGAAGCTGGTATTTCAGGTACTAGTACTGAGTCCCACCGTCATGCTCCGTTCGGCAATGAAGGAATGGCCCCTGCCCCACTTTTCAGCGGATGGTCAACACGCTTCCTAAGGGACTTGAAGGGTACGCGGCTGCGTACCTGGATGACATAGCCGTTTTCAGTCCCACCTGGGAGGAACACCTCCAGCACCTGAAACAGACGGACAAGTCCACCAGGCAGACTTGACCATCAAGCCGGAAAAGTGCCAGCTGGGCATGAGTGAGGTCCACTACCTGGGGCACCGGGTAGGTGGGGGGGGCCTTGAAGCCAGAGCCCGGAAAAGTGGATGCCATCGCATCCTGGCCCACCCCCAGGACCAAAAAGCAGGTGATGTCCTTCTTGGGCACCGCTGGGTACTATAGGAGGTTTGTTCCACACTATAGTAGCCTGGCAAAGCCCCTGACCGACCTCACCCGGAAGAGGTTGCCCTCCGCAGTCGATTGGACAAACGACTGCGAGACGGCCTTCCAAGCCCTCAAGGCCGCCTTGTCCAGCTCCCCAGTACTACAAGCCGCCGACTTCACCCGGCAGTTTATAGTACAAACCGACACCAGTGACTTTGGCCTCGGTGCAGTGCTCAGCCAGGTGGACACAACGGGACAGGAACATCCCGTTATGTACCTGAGCCGGAAGCTTCTGCCGAGGGAAGTGGCCTATTCCACCATGGAAAAATAATGCCTGGCGATAGTGTGGGCCCAGCAGCGGCTGCAGCCCTACCTATACGGGCGTCATTTCATTGTGGAAACAGACCACAACCCTCTGAGCTGGTTACACACGGTCTCCGGAACCAATGGGAGGTTGCTACGCTGGAGCCTGTCGTTCCAACAGTACAACTTCGTCATTCGCCACCGGAAGGGCCGAGACCACGGCAACGCCGATGGGTTGTCCCGACAAGGGGAGGGATCAGCTGGGCGCCTGGTGGAGCACCGAGGAGGTGCTGCCCCCTAGCGCCCTCAAAAGGGGGGAGGTGTGAAGAAAATTGACTCAATATGAGTCCTCTCTCCAACCTCATCTAGTCAGATCTCACAGAGAGCCCCAGGAAAGCTCAATTTACATGTTAATCAGCACAGCCAAGACCCATTGTAAATTCTCTCCATAGGATGTTCACACAGCAGGACATGTGGAAACCTCAAAAGAACCCTCATTTACATTAATTAGCACTGAACAAATGCTGCCTCAAACCCCAAGCTTCAAAGACTTCAATTAATCAAACCTAGCCGACCCGTCTCCGATATTTCATATAGATTTATAGGCGATCCACTCATAACTGGTCCATGGCGAGTTCATATCTCAAAATATGGAACTCCCCGCCCACATAGCCACCACTCTCGGTTTCTGGGAAGCCTGGGTACCGAGATATCCAAAACTGGACCCCGGGAGTCCATAAGATAGGGATGTCTGGTACCCGTGCGTCGGGTAGGTCCAGCCGATTCTGATGGTGCCATCGGCTTGGTTCTGTGCCAATGCCCCGCCGCGTTATGGTCCATTTTTGTGTTTCTGTCAGAAACTGCATGACCTGATTGGGAGGAGTTCATAGACCGTCCCAGGGGCGTGTAGGGGGCTGCCACGTGGGCTGTCCCCTCACAGATATAAGCAGGAGCCCGTGCGGGCTCTACCGTTGATCCATGGAGGGAGGCACCTAAGAGCATTTCCAGGAGCATCCATATGCAGAAGCCAGGCCACAAACTCCCCCCCAAAGAGGGCCGAAAGGTAACTTGACCCATTTTAACTGCCTTTTGTCTGTAACCCATGCTTATATTTGCACCTCTGACTTACCTGTATATTATTATCCTTTTGTATATATTTGTCTAGTGTGCCCTCCAAGGCTAATTAAATCTATAAACTTTAATCTGAGTTGGTCTGTCTTGATCATCGGCCTCACACGCCTAGTACTCGGTCTATAATATATAGCTACCCAAGGGTTGGTTCCGGGCCCTTTTATAAGGCGGTAACGGACCGGTCTTATAACCAAACGAGAGAACTGGTGGCAGCTTGTTTGTCTCCCTGGGCCCGTGTGGACAGGGGTTAACAGTGGAACAGTATCTGGCTGACCTTGTGCACCCCTAGGGGGCAGTGCAACGTCGAGATACACCCCAAGTCAGGCCATCGACCCTCGAGCGGGCCGGCGGGCAGGCATTTTCCTGACAGAGACGGTTATGTGAGGAGCTGATAAGAGGAGAGCAGAGAAGAAGGTCCTGTGAGGAGCGGAGGTTGCGTGAGGGGAGATATTTGGAGATTAAGGCAGATATGTATGGAGGGGAAGGTTATGGAGAGCCTGTAGGTCAGGGTTAGTAACTTGAAATTAATTCGCTGGGCAATTGGTAGCCAGTGAAGGGATTGGCAGAGGTGAGAGGCAGAGGAGTAGTGAGGAGAGAGGTGGATAAGACGGGCAGCAGAGTTGAGAATGGTTTGAAGGGGAGCAGGAGTGCTAGATGTGCTTGAAGCTGCTGTATAGCATCTCTCTAACTGCTGTTAAAGCTGTGCAGACAAAATGGCTGTCCCCACAATCATATACAGATGACCGCATTGAGAAATCTACAATCAGGAAATAAAAGTGGCTCAGAAGAAAAGAATATGAATCAGGGTCTTGATTTAATCAGTAAAAAAAAATTGGCAACGGATTCCCTTTAATACTAAATTCTTTTAGCCTAAAAGGTGGCTGTTATGGTAGGTGTTTTGTACGCATATATAGAGTACAAACATTGTAACATTGGTGAGACTATTAGCCAAAATTATCGGTCATTTTAGATACCACACTGGGAGTTGGCATATTGGCTACAGCAGGTGCCTTTCTAAAGGAACAATTACAGTTATTTTGGAATAGTTACGGTATTACTTTATCTTGATCCAATAATGATAGTTATTTCCTAATTACATTTATAACATCAGTATACTCCATACTATAAGTAGTCGCCAGCACTGGAGATATACCAAACCGAGGACTTTCAAGGCAAAAAATATAATTGTCCCTATCGCTTGAAAGAATGTTTGCAAGTGATGGGAAGAACTTGGCCACCATCAACGCTGCTGACATCTGGATCAAATTCTCGTCAACAAAGTTATAATGAATGTGGGACAAAAGACGTTTCAAAACCATGATTAGACAGCGCTGCGAAACTTCACTATAGCTGGAGTATCTTGGCATCAAGAATAACACTGCCTCGCATGCCATGTACAGTAAACATCCCAAAGCAGGCGCCTCTGATGTCATAGAATGTACTAAGACACGTACTGGTTCCACCACTCGTAGAAGAGATCCACTGAATGAACACAGGACTCTCTTCCCAACAGGTTGTAGTACAATGTTTACTTAGGAAAATTAGGAAATAAAAAACAGTTAAACAAGACCTCTACTGATATAGACATTTAGGGCGACATCTATAAACGGGGCTGCGCTAGAAGTCTGGCATATTTTCAGCCCAATTTCACTATTGCGAAAGGGGCTGCGCCTGATAAGTCCCCCGTACGGCAGTATCAGGCGCATTAAAGAGCGCCCGCGGCACTTTGTAATGCGCCCGATCTTGGGGGGCGTGCAGGAGGCGTATGAAGCTATAGATTTATAGATTTGCTACAGCATTTCTAGGCGCATTACTGCTGGAACAGGTAGAGCACTTTCAAAGTGGTTTACCTGAGCCAGAAATGTCGTCTTAGCGCTAGAATGTGCCTGATTTATGACCCGATGTAGAGCGGGTTCATAAATTAGGCGCAATCTATGCTATTAATATGCGCATGAAATTTGGTGTTTAAACACCAAAATTCATACATGTCACCCTTAATCCAACCTATAAATGAGTTGTATGGCCCTTACCTACACAATAATAAATGTGCCATTCCTTAAAGGGGTTGTCTCACTACAAGGATTGCTGCCTTTTATGTTAAAGATCTTGCAAAAACAAGTCACTTTGCAATATGTGTC
The DNA here is from genome assembly GCA_025379985.1 of Phyllomedusa bahiana. Taxonomy (NCBI): domain Eukaryota; kingdom Metazoa; phylum Chordata; class Amphibia; order Anura; family Hylidae; genus Phyllomedusa; species Phyllomedusa bahiana. The sequence goes on along the minus strand of JAODAL010023889.1, from coordinate 2,302 downwards.
CTTTACAGTGTCCTACCTATTCCTAGATATCCCCTCTTGTATGGGCTGCATCAGCTCCTCAGGTCGCTATAGCTACAGACCTGTTTGATCTCTCTTGATAGGCTGCCAGCGCTGGTTGCTATAGCTACAGAACTGTTTGAGCTATCCTGATAGGCTGCAAGCACTGGTTGCTATAGCTAAAAACCTGGCTACTGTAGCCTAGTAGAAGCCAGTAAACACGCCCCTGAATTCAAAGTGAAACCAATAAAACAGGATTGAGGTGAGATGAATCAATGTAGTGAGACAACCCCTTTAAATCAACATAACACCCAAAAAAGAGAACATGCATCACCGAAGTAATGCAATTAAAAAATATTGTATTTGTAAATAGGATAAACAATAATTACACTAAAAATATGATTAAAGGAATGAAACATACAAAAAGGTGGGAAGCAGAGAAAACTTAGTGAGCACATTCTTAAGTAATAAAGCTCTGACATGTATAGCATGCAAAACTTCATCAATTAGTACAATCCATGCTAAGTATATGCATAAATATGGTCCTATTAAATGTGTATAATGGTTTTGCTGAATCCAGATAAAGACACTAAAGCATAAGGCAAAAAAAAAACACAAACTAGTAAAAATTTAGGGTGACATGTATGAACGGGGTTGTGCCAGAATTCAGGTGTACTTTGAACCAAAAAGAATGTATGAACAGGCGCACTCCAAACTTGGGTGCATTACACAGGCATTTATCGCACCCAAGTTTGGTGGCGTTCTGGGGGCGTCGCACCACATTCTTTGAATTAGACACATTTATGATTCTTTGACGCCAAATCTAGGCGCAGAACAGAACAGCCAGACCAGGGTAAAGGTGGTGCCTGAGCCAGACTTGTGGTATTGGCTCTACACTGCCCTGTATGTATGACCTGCAGAAGAACAGCCAGACCAGGGTAAAGGAGGTGCCTGAGCCAGACTTGTGGTATTGGCTCTACACTGCCCTGTATGCATGACTTGCAGAAGAACAGCCAGACCAGGGTAAAGGGGGTGCCTGAGCCAGACTTGTGGTATTGGCTCTACACTGTCCTGTATGTATGACCTGCAGAAGAACAGCCAGACCAGAGTAAAGGTGGTGCCTGAGCCAGACTTGTGGTATTGGCTCTACACTGCCCTTTATGTATGACCTGCAGAAGAACTGCCGGACCAGGTAAAGGTGGTGCCTGAGCCAGACTTGTGGTATTGGCTCTACACTGCCCTGTATGTATGACCTGCAGAAAACAGTCAGAGCAGGGTAAAGTGGTGCCTGAGCCAGACTTGTGGTATTGGCGCTACACTGCCCTGTATGTAATGACCTGCAGAAGAACAGCCAGACCAGGGGTAAAGGTGGTGCCTGAGCCAGACTTGTGGTATTGGCTCTATACTGCACCTGTATTTGACCTGCAGAAGAACAGCCAGACCAGGTAAAGGTGGTGCCTGAGCCAGACTTGTGTTTGGCGCTACACTGCCCTGTATGTATGCCCTGCAGAAGAACAGCCAGGGCAGAGAAAAGGTGGTGCCTGAGCCAGACTTGTGGTATTGGCTCTACACTGCACCTGTATGTATGACCTGCAGAAGAACAGCCAGACCAGGGTAAAGGTGATGCCGGAGCCAGACTTGTGGTATTGGCTCTACATTGGGCCTTTATGTATGACCTGCAGAAGAACAGACCAGGGTAAAGGTGGTGCCTGAGCCAGACTTGTGGTATTGGCGCTACACTGCCTTGTATGTATGACCTGCAGAAGAACAGACCAGGGTAAAGGTGGTGCCTGAGCCAGACTTGTGGTATTGACTCTACACTGCCCTGTATGTATGACCTGCAGAAGAACAGCCAGACCAGGGTAAAGGTGGTGCCTGACCCAGATTTGTGGTTTTGGCCCTACACTGCCCTGTATGTATGACCTGCAGAAGAACAGGTTCATACATTCTGGCTTAGTCTACACTACCTTAAAGCGATTTAGAACTGGTCTATCAGCACCAGAATTCATACCTGTCGCCAAAATAGTTTTCACTAAAAAACAAAATGAGAAAAGTATTCCTTGGCACCGTAGACAACAAAAAAGAAATGGGAATACTCAATTTGTAATATGAATACTCAATACAAGGTGTACTCAGAAGAACATTTATAGGACTCATGATTAGTCTTCTTTCCTGCTGTCTTCCAGGTTAGACTCCAATGACCAAATTCTTGTTGTATACAGAAAATTTAATATTACTGGAGAACTGCAGGGATAATACCAATTATAACCATCTGTCCCTAGATTCTAAACCTACTCTTCACCTA
>JAODAL010023888.1:0-61745 GCA_025379985.1 Phyllomedusa bahiana | reverse complement strand
AAAATCCTTTTTCTGGCACTTTTTTTAAATGTGGGGGTCATGCAGGTTTGGGGCTCATGCTGCTTTCAGGACGGGATTTTTAAATGTCCAGTTCAAGTAACTGATGGTTAAAATCTATGCCTTCGGCATTTTTTTAAAATTTTGTGGGGGGTGCGGGTTTTTTAAGGGCAGGCGTGGTACAAGACAGGATAGAAAAAGGGTCTGTGATTTTTTTTTTGTGCTTTTAAACTAAGTGTTTTGCCAAAGATGTGCACGTACCTTTGATGTTGTGGATGTTAATTTAGCTTCTCCAGCCTTGTTTGGGTGTAATAATGAAGGTGTTGTTGCTCCCATAGTTTAATGGTCATCGCGCATAATCGAGCTCCTATCGAAAACCCCTTATCGATACGGCCGACATCGATATCGATCGATTCGATAGCAACGCAATGCCCAAACACTAGTTTTGATCTATCTCTCTCTCTGTCTCTCTCGCTCTCTTTCTCTCTCTCTCTCTCCCCTCGGCTGTCCCGAGCAGGAACACTGTCAGCTTGGCTTTCCCGAGCAGGAACACTGTCAGCTCGACTGTTCCGAGCAGGAACACTGTCAGCTCGGCTGTTCCGAGCAGGAACACTGTCAGCTGGGACGTTCGAGCAGGAACACTGTGCTCGCTGTCCGAGCAGGAACACATCCAATCCGCAGCGGCTCACCTTGATCCTGCGCCTCGCTCACCTCTGATCCCTGCACCCACGTCACCCCCGTCCCTGCAGCCCGCTCCCCTCGATCCTTCACCCAGCTCACCCCGACCCCTGCGCCACGTCCCCACGACCCCTGAGCCCCTCCTCCGACCCCTGCGACCGCTCCCCTCTGACCCCGCAGCCATCCCTACCCCCGTCCCTGCGCCCGTCACCTCTGATTCCTCACCCCTGCTCACCCCCGTTCCCTCCCACCTCCTTTCCCAGCACCCACGCTCACCCGATCACAGTAGCTCGTTCCCCGACCCCTCCGATCCCGCACCTCCGATCCCACACCCGCTCCCCGGCCCCTCCGATCCCAGTGCGCTTTCAGCATGTTAAAGCGGTTTAAAATTTTAAGCAAATCTCTGGTGCTTTGGGATCGCTTTTCCATTGAAAAAGGATACATTTTTTCCCTATGGGGACTTTTTTTCTTAAAACGAACAAGAAATGACATGTCATTTTAAAGACGGCCCGCAAAAGCAGCAGAGGGAAAAGCTCTAAAAAGCACTCGGGTTTTTCTCTCGGGAAAAACAGCGATGCCTTTTGTTACTAAAAAGTATGGAAATCACACTGACCACTGTTGCATCCTGTGAAAAGCCCTTAAAATAAAGGGGGGGTGTTAATCCTATGTAATATAAAAGGGTTTTTAAAACTATTAACTTTTGGGGCCTTAAACCCCTGGTTTAATTGTTGGTGTTATGATTTTGACTCCAGGGCCATGTTTCAATAATGCAATGACAGCCCTGTCCCAAAAGGGCACAATAGCACTTAGAGCTGTAATTAGCTAGGTAGCCATATAGAGATGTACTAAGAGTTCTGGATTGTTCTGGCGGACGGGAAATATATGGGCTACTTGGCCTTTTGTTTAAAGCCTAGTTTTAACCATAAGCTGAAGTTGCAGGTATTGTTCAGTAAACCCCAATACTTCTTTACCCCTAAAAACACTAACTAAAAAGTGAAATGCATCGGATTTTGGGTGGAATCTCATGCATTCTGCCAGAAATACTAAAAAATTCCCATGTTGACTCCACATTCTATTATATTTAATAGGAGTATGTGCCATAGTCTATTGAATAAATTTTTTTCAACTTTGATGAAATATAAGTGACATGTTGGGGTTTCAATGCAGATTCTGCATGAAATCTGTCTCACGTAAATGAGATGTATCCAAATCCATAGCAAAATCAACCATACAGAGTGAAATTTCATGGCGGAAACCTGCAGAGATTTCTGCTATGGATACACAACATATTTTTTAAAATTAATTGTACATTAGTACTTTTTATATTCAAAATTTTTCATATTCAAGTATCTTAAAGGGGTTCTTTTCATTGAACAATTTCTATCAGGAAGAAGGGTCCCATGGTGATAAGCTGGTCATTATGTGATAATCTATGTGATAACTGGAAAATTTTTGTGTTTTTTTTCCCGCGCTTTTACCAGGGAAATAAAGCATCACCAGTGCTTTAAAATCAATGGGCTGTCTGTGTAATGCAGGATAGAACAGGTCCTTTAGGTGAGGATGTTTTCTTAACCTACTTCTTACAATGTTATTTGGCCAGAAATGAATTTCCTTGACATTCTCAGAATTCCCTACTAGAGTATATGAATATAGATTCTCTAAACTGGAGAACCCCTCTACAAAGTTTTGGCATTGGTTTGTAGGGCTATCTATACAGCAAAGGTGCACAACATTTTCTGGTCCAAAAGCCACATTGTCATTTTGTTCTTTTCCCAGGGGCTGCAGTAAAATTTTTAGCTTTTATGCTCTGTCTGAAACCTTTAAGACACTTCTTTGTAAGTACCCCAAATGGCTGAGAGGTCTTGGTTCTATTTTAGGGACTGCCAGAGATCAAACTGGGGGGGTTTCCTGCGTGGTCCTCCAGAAAAAAGGATATGAGGCGTCTATTCTCAGTGTAAGGGGCCTTTAAGGCTTTTTTTGGCCAGATTGGCACGTCTGCGTCCCGATTTGGCTGCAGTAGGGCGCCAACCCGCGCGTAATGACGGTAATCCACATTTCTCTAGGGAAAAGTGGATTCCGTGCCCCCCCCCCCGGCGGATTCCCCGGGCGGGGGAACCCGACTCGCAATTACGGCTTGAATAAGCCGTGTGAACACGGGCTAAGAGGACAAAGACAAAACATGGTTGTGTCCTGGTGGCTGGGGGAAGCACAGAGGGGCACTGGATGCCGCTTGTGGCCCCTGGGCCCTTGTTAGCCCCCTGCTATGCAATAAGATTCAGGGGAAAAATTTCTTAGTTATGAGATCACTAGCTTTTTTGATTGAAATGAGGGCATAGTAAAATCCATTGTCATGTTTTTGTGTTTTTACCTGTTGACTAAATACATGGGTATGCGTGATACCATTGACCTGTAAAGTGTTTTTTCCTCATAGACGGAGAAGTGGGGATGTTTACCTAATGCTAACAAAATACTATGAACCAGAAGGTGAAGCTGAAAACTGTCTGTATTCTGCCTTCTTTGTTTTTACAGTGATTCTGTTTTTACACAGCATGGTGCAAGCTTGAGAGAAGCCACATTTCTTTTCTGGGGAAACACTGTTGGTCACTGCTTTAATCTGTTCAAAAGGAAACATTACAATAGCTGCTTCAGAATCAATATGTACCTTATTTTTAAATTTCATTCATCTGAGTGTAAATTTGTTCATGTTCAACCCTTTTTAATCAGAAAATTCATTTTAAACAGATTTCTAGACACAATTTGTATTGATTTTGTACAATGAGAGAATGGTGATTATGATTTGTTTTCTCTTTTTAATTAAATTTGGCCCTGTATACATATTTTTTTCACTTGTAGAAAAATCAGTGGCAGATTTGAAAATCATGGTATTAAAATGTACACTGTAGTGCTATTGAAATGAATGGCCATCGGATTACACAAGGATTTTAATAAGGAATGCAAGAAAGAATCTGTGTTAAATTCCACATTAAATCTGTCATGTTAACATAACCTAAAACCTTCTAAGGGTGCGTCGGATTGCCGGCCGGCATTCGACCTGTTTTGCGGCCGTGCCCACGGCCGCGGGGGTGACGGCATTTCTCCACGATGAGCGGAGAAAAGCCCTTTCCCCCCCCCAAATTGACATGCACAGATTCCGTCCGGAAATGGACGGAAGAATGTGCTGTTCAATGTTTTTTGCCCGGGCAGAATAAACCCTGCAGTGAGGATGCTGATGGGGTTTTTAGAGCACATTGTGCTAGTTTTTGGCCGGTTTCGGCCGAAGACCCGTGCCGTGGGGACATGCCCTAATTGTTCAGAGCTATTACATAGCACCAATAGACTTTAAGGCCACACTGTATCTCCATATGCATCCAATGTCATATGAAAACATACAACCATGTTCTACTTGATGCTCTATTATGGGGATATCCTTTATATGGAATTGTATTGAAGTTATTTCATTAGTGCATTGATATATGGATACGGTTTCTTTATTTTAATGTCATTTTATTTCAAACCGCTTATTCATTCTTTTATGTACATTTTTTAAGTAAAATGTAAAACAAGAAAATTGCAACAATAAAACTAAAGAACTTGTGCATATGGAAAAACTTGTTTCCATATGATAATGGAAACAATGCTTTAGATATTTTCTTTTTGTGTATATTTACATGCTTGTATGTACATTGTTGTCAATTGTCAATCGTGTGATAAATTATGTTGTGTGTTACATTTCAGAATGCACTGCAAGAAAAACCCAGACGTAGCAGGATACAAAATCCTGTACAAAAAAAACCCTTGCGAAAAAAACAAATTTTTATAAAATAATTATTCTTGAATCCCCCGAAAACACTATATTCTTGCAAAATGGAAATTTAGGTCATTAAAATGAACCACCCGACCAAAAACCCTGTCAGAAATGATCTTTGCATAATACAATTATTAAAATTTTTGTCCAATTTTAAAATTTAGTAGGAGGGATTATAAACTTTCCCTTTTCTCACGTTGGTGACATATTCCAAATGTACATATGGAGTCTCCTTTTTCATCCAAATATACAATGAGTAGCAGCCTTTAAGAGCAACGTGTATGAACAGGGCTGCACTAGTTTTCTGGCATGCTTTGTGGTCAATAACTTGTTGTAGTCCTGTTCTATAGATGTATGAACAGTCATACACCCAAACATGACACATTCTGCACTAGACATGTCACTTTTGAATGCGGCAAGTTTGTAAGGACGTCTTGCGCCAGAATCCGACAATTGCGAAACGTATGAATCTGCCAAAGTTTGCCGTATAACTGTCGTACAAATCCATATCAGTTTCAAAGTGGTATGGTTGAGATAAATTTTGCCATAGAACGGGACACATGTATAAAGTGCTATGAGACACTTTCATATATACTGGTTCCTTCTACACTCCTTTAAAGTGATTTAAAATTGGCATGTCGGTGACAGGTTTCATACATTTCGTCATAGGTGTATTTTTCTAAAATATTAGGGCACATAATAAAACATATATTAATCTATACCTTACATACCCCTTACTATACGTTAAGTTTTTGCCTGAAAAGGGCAGCCCCACTTATTGGTGGCTGACTTTACTATACCCTTGCAATGACCTTTTTCCTCATACATTGGATTCATTGACAGATAAGGTATTATAAAAAGGATAACATACCTATATATTAACTTTCTATTAAGTTTTTGTATTTGTATTGATCCTCATTTGCTCATGCAAAATTAGAGTTGTCCACGTTATAATGCTTTTATTTATTATGTATATAATGGAAAATCACACAATTTTCTAATATACATATTAAAAATTTTGTTCCTGTACTGTACCTCTAAAAATCCTGTACCTTTAAAAAATAATGCCAACATTAAGAAGACAAATGGTAGAAGCTAATTATAAACTATGTTGTGTGATATCATTATTTGTCTTTCACACAAAAAATTTTGAAGTTTGAAAATGACAATTTGTTCTGAATTTTCCCAAAATTTGCAAATAAATTAAGACTGTAACAACCAAAATGTAACTTAAAGCACCACATATCAAAAGAAAACAATCACTGACTCACGTGTATAGATAAAACAATCAAAAAGTTATTCAAACATAAAATGACAAGTCAGCTTTTAAAAAATGGGGCTCAGTCATAGAGGTCAAACCTGGCTGCGGCAGTAAAGGGTTTACAGAAGGGTACCAACAATTTTGTCCACATGTACAGTGCCTTACAAAAGTATTTGGCCCCCTTGAACGTTTCAACCTTTTGCCACATTTCAGGCTTCAAACATAAAGATATAAATTTTAATTTTTTGTGAAGAATCAGCAAGTGGGACACAATTTTGAAGTGGAACAAAATTTCTTGGATATTTTAAACTTTTGTAAAAAAAAAAAAACAAACTGAAAAGTTGGGCGTGCAATATTATTCCTTAAGTTAATACTTTGTAGCGTCACCTTTTGCTACGATTACAGATGCAAGTCGCTTGGGGTATGTCTCTATCAGTTTTGCACATCGAGAGACTGAAATTCTTGCCTTGGAAAACAGCTCGAGCTCAGGGAGGTTGGATGGAGAGGGTTTGTGAACAGCAGTTTTCAGCTCTTTCCACAGATTCTCGATTGGATTCAGGTCTGGACTGTGACTTGGCCATTTTAACACCTGGATACATTTATTTGTGAACCATTCCGTTGTAGATTTTGCTTTATGTTTGGGATCATTGTCTTGTTGGAAGATAAATCTCCATTCCAGTCTCAGGTCTTTTGCAGACTCCAACAGGTTTTCTCCCAGAATGGTCCTGTATTTTGCTCCATCAATCTTCCCATCAATTTTAACCACCTTCCCGGTCACTGCTGAAGAAAAGCAGGCCCAAACCATGATGCTGCCACCACCATGTGTGGTGACAGTGGGGATGGTGTGTTCAGGGTGATGAGCTGTGTTGCTTTTACACCAAACATATAGTTTTGCATTGTGGCCAAAAAGTTGGATTTTGGTTTCATCTGACCAGGGCACCTTCTTCCACATGTTTGATGTCTCCCAGGTGGCTTGTGGCAAACTTTAAGCAAGACTTTTTATGGATATCTTTGAGAAATGGCTTCTTCTTGCCACTCTTCCATAAAGGCCAGATTTGTGCAGTGTACGACTGATTGTTGTCCTATGGACAGACTCTCCCACCTCAGCTGTAGATCTCTACAGTTCATCCAGAGTGATCATGAGCCTCTTCGCTGCATCTCTGATCAGTCTTCTCCTTGTTTGAGATGGAAGCTTAGAGGGACGGCCGGGTCTTGGTAGATTTGCAGTGGTCTGATGCTCCTTCCATTTCAGTATGATTGCTTGCACAGTGCTCCTTGGGATGTTTAAAGTTTGGGAAATCTTTTTGTATCTAAATTCTCCTTTAATCTTCTCCACAACAGTATCACGGACCTGCCTGGTGTGTTCCTTGGTCTTCATGATGCTCTCTGCGCTATAAACAAAACCCTGAGACTATCACAGAGCAGGCGCATTTATACAGAGACTTGATTACACACAGGTGGATTATATTTATCAGCCTCAGTCATTTAGGACAACTTTGGATCATTCAGAGATCCTCACTGAACTTCTGGAGTGAGTTTGCTGCACTGAAAGTAAAGGGGCTGAATAATATTGTGTAAGAACGCGGGAGCGGAGCGGTAGGCACTCCCTACTGTAAGAATGGGTATGGTTGGCCACTCTTGCAGATAAGAAAGCGAGTGGTGTGGTTGGCACTCCTTTCTGGTTCTTTTCAATTGCGGGGAGAGACGATGTGGGACTCTCTGTGATGAAGTGTAACGGCGTGTAAATGACACAAACAAGACAACAGCTAACCAGGAGAACTGTGGCTTTACTTTCCTTGTCTTCCTCCAGCAACGACACTTGTAGCACAATCCAATCGTCCACATTGAGTTCCAACCAGCTCAAGTAGCATGCACTCATCCAGCAGTTCCAGTGGGGGCTCTCTCCAGCTCAACCTCACTGCTCTACCCTGACTGACCTTCCGTGGATCCTCCACTCAGCTCAGGGGGGAGGGGGGGGGCTACCTCGTACTTCCGCTGCATTCTAGGCCTCTCTTGCCCTTACTCAAATGCACTCCAGCTAGAGGCGAAGCTCTGCCCCCAGCTCCTGCCCGGCTTACTTGCTGTCAACGGATAACTATATACAAGTCTCTTAAGGCTTCCTAGCCATCTCCTTTTCTTTCCAGGCAAATCTGCCTCCTCGCATCTCCAGCCTGGAGAATGAGGATACTCTCTGCCCTCTCTCACTGGCAATCTCTGGCAGACTCCCTGATTAACTACATTTCTCACTATTTATTTGAATCCCCCCTGCTGGCAGCTAACCCCCCTTGGCTGAGGGTTATGACGCTGCTGTTACCAGGCAGACTTCAACTGGGGAAAGAACCTTCAATGTTAACCTATAGCTTACTGAATCTACATTTCCTATTACTGCTATACCTAACTCTCTATAGTACACACACTACTTTCCTAAATAAAGATAACTACAGCTTTGCACATCCTACAATTGCACGTCCCACTTTTCAGTTTTTTTTTTTTACAAAAGTTTAAAATATCCAATAATTTTCATTCCACTTCACAATTGTGTCCCACTTGTTGTTGATTCTTCACAAAAATATAAAAATTTTATATCTTTATGTTTGAAGCCTGAAATGTGGCGAAAGGTCGAAAAGTTCAAGGGTGCTGAATACATTCACAAGGCACTGTAAAAATACATCCTACACTTGAACTAATTTTTACAAATAAAAAAAACTTTTTAAAAATTTCATATGAACCTTATTTGTGGGGTGTTTATGCAAGGTCTTAGTGCTACCTTCAGAATAATACATTATTCACTTCTTTAGAAGTTTAGATGTTTCCAAAAATTTTCATCAAACCTTTATCAAACATATGCTTTAAAATAGCTCACAGAAAAATCTAGAACCCCCCCAAAAATTAATAAAACTCCAAAATTGTATTAATATACATTAAAAACTCCCTAATACAAAAAATATTGTGCAATAAACCTTCCCTATACGGTCAAATACCAAAGTATAGAAAACACCTAGAGACAGTAATCTAGAAAAAGAAGCACAAGATAAATATTCAGCATCAAAAGCACATGTATCAAATGTATGGCCAGTATATGGACTAATAAATGTCTGTAACTCACGGTTCTGCAGAGTACGCTGATATATATAACAGCTGTTGCAAGAAGAAAAAAAAAAAATTCCACAACACTGTGAAAATAACTAAATAGCGTCACTATGCTGAACCTATCCAAAAGGGGGGGCACCCACCCTGAAAAGGGCGACCCCACCTATCCGAAGGCTGACCCTCAATCTAAATAGAAAAGCAAAACAAGCAGTGAAATAGATAAAATACACTGCTTATTGGACAGAGAAATTCTCAATGTCCACAAAAAATGTCCCTACATTTATCTTGTGCTTCTTTATCTAGGTTACTGTCTCTAGGTGTTTTCTATACTTTGGTATTTGACCGTATAGAGAAGGTTTATTGCACAATTTTTTTGTATTAGGGAGTTTTTAATGTATATTAATTAGAGATGGGCGAATTTGCTGAAATTCGTTTCGTTCACTTCGCCGAATTTCTCGGCAAAAAATAACTTCGTTCCGAATTACTTCGGCACGAATCACGTTTAAAAAAAACTTTTTTCCGGGGCTGCACAGAGCCTGCGGGGTGCTGTAAAACATTGTGCCATGTTTAAAAATAGGGCAGAGGGAGCTTGGTTTGGTTTTTCTACAATTTGGGTTTTTTTAGTATGACAAAAACCACAGGGAACTGCCCCCCCCCCCCCCCCCCCCCCCCCCCCCCCCCGCTCTTAAAAACCCGTTTCCTTATAAAATTCCCGGGGCACTTAAAGGGCAAAACGCCCAAAAAACTGAAGGGGAAATTGTTGCCTGAAAAAGGGCATGCCAGGGGAAAGCGGGAAAAAAAACAAGCTGAGAGCTCGGGTTTGGCAACTTTAAAGTGACAGAGGGTGGGAGGTGACGGCGCTACCCCCAAGCGCATGGGGCCCAGACAGGGGCAAAAATGACATTCTGGAGGGGCAAAAACAGGAATAGGTCACAGAGGGGGCACAATGAACATGCGGGAGGTCACGGCCAGCAGAAAGCATGAGGTCAGACAGTGGCACAATGACAGAGTGTGTAGGCCCAGGGCACCCCCCACAGAAAGGCAGCATGAGGTCAGACAGTGGGAAAAATGACACAGTGTGTAGGTCACAGAACGCACCAAAGCAGCAGCATGAGGTCAGCCCGGTGGCCCCAATTGAACAGTGGGGAGGTAAACGGCAGCAGCAGCATGGGGTAAAGGCAGGGAAACAAGCATTCTGGAGGTGGAAAAAAACAGGAGTGGGGCCACAGAGGGGGGAAAAGGGACACAGTGGGTAGGTCACGGCAGCAGCCACAGCAGCAGCATGAGGCAGACAGTGGCACAATAAAAAAAAAAAATTTTTGGAGGGCAAAAACAGGAGTGGGGCCACAAGTGGGGGAAAATGACACAGTGTGGGGTCACGGCAGCAGAACAAAGCAGAAAATGGGGTCAGACAGTGGCACAATGACACAGTTTTGGAGGTCACGGCAGACCACACAGCAGCATGGGTCAGACAGGGGCACAATGAAGTGTGTAGGTCACGGCAGCAGCCACGGGCAGCACCCATGAGGTCAGGACAGGGGCCACAATGACACAGTGTGGGGGCCCCCGGCAGCACCCACAGCAGCGCAGAGGTCAAAAAGTGGCACAATGACACTTGTGGAGGTCACGGCACCCCCCCACAGCAGCACATGAGGTCAGGCAGTGGCACAATGACATTCTGGAGGGGGCCCAAAAAAAAGGAGTGGGCCAAAAGGTGGGACAATCCCGGGACAAAAAGGGTTGAGGTCCCCGGGGGGGCAGGCACACCAAGCAGCAATAAAGGTCAGCCCGGGGCCCACAATGCCCCTTGTGTAGGTCACGGCAGCAGCCACGGGCGGGCACCCATGAGGTCAGAAAAAGGTGGCACAATGCCCAACCAGTGTGGAGGTCAGGGGGCAGCACCCCACAGCAGCAGCATGGGTCAGACGTGGCAAAATGACACAGTGTGGAGGTCCCCGGCAGCCCACAGCAGCAGCATGAGGTCGGGGCAGGGGCAAAAATAACATTCTGGAGGTGGCAAAAACAAGAGTGGGCCACAGAGTGGGACAATGACACAGGGGTGGAGGTCACGGCAGCAGCCACAGCAGAGCATGGGTTCAAAACAGGGGCAAATGACAGAGTTGGAGGGGGGGGCAATACCAGCCCCGGGGAAAAAGAGGGTTTGGGTGGCAGATGGAGAAAACTGTAGCGATGTTGGCACAGGCAGGTGGGGGGCATCAAAATAGTGGCTAGGGGGTTTATTTTTTAAACCCGGGAACCCCTTTTCCCTCAAAAGGGGGGGTTTGAGGGTCATGGTGATGTAGTCTGACGCCTAAGGGCATTGGTGTGGGGAAAATCCGGGCCCCGATCCACGCCTGATTCATTTTGGGACAAGGTCAGTTTTTCCAAAATTTTCCCCGTGGAAAAGGGCGGGTTTTCCTTGGGGGGAACGATGGCCCCCCCCCGCACTGAACACCCGCTCTGAAAATACACCTAATGGCCGGACAGGACAGCTTCTCCCAAATGGGGGAAATCGGCAAGTTGCGGCAAACATCCGTTTTTGGTGCCCAGTGTCCAAACCCCCCTTCTAACCCGGGGTGGCAGAGTGCTTCCAAGTAGGCCACCACCCCTTTTTTTTTTAGGGGCTGCTCCGGGGCCTTTCTGCTGGGTGGGGACTTTCCCTCCCCACTTGGCGGGGGAAGGGAAACTGCTCATCAGTTAAAACCCTAGTTAGGTTAAATGTGGTGGGCTGGTATGTCCTACCCCCCTTTTCCCCAGCCGCCGGCCGTTACGTTTAGCGTGAGGAACCCCCCCCGGTCAGACCTGTCAGAGGAGGGACATCCCGCACATAGGCAGGGCCAACTGATTTAAAGGGGATTTTTCCCCTTTTTTTTTTGAGTTTGGCCCCCCTTCAAAAGCTGGGGAAAAAGGGGTCCCCTTTGACCGGAGCGAGGGTTCCCAAAAGGGGGGGAAAAGCCAGAAGGGCATCCCTTTTGCCGGATTTCTGACTATTGGCTGTCACTAACCAGGCAAAAAACATGCTGCGGGGGCCCTCTGCACAAGTGACTCCCAGGGGCCCCTGCCTCCCTTTTTCCCCTGTGTATTGCCACGGTACTTGGGGGTTCTGGGCCTTAAACTTCCTCTTTTCCATCCCCCCTCCTCAGCGTCCTGCCCTCCTCTCTTTTCACCTGGGGAGAAAATCCACACCCTTTCACCAGACAATGCTTTTCCTTCCAATGTCCTCCCCATTTCGTCCCAAACCGGGGCTCATGGGAAAACGAGATGTTGTCGCCACTCTAAAGTTTCCCCTGCCCAGCCAAAATTTTTTTAGCATCTGTTCAAGGGGGAATTTTAAGCTTAAGTGGAAAGCCCTTATTCATCCCGTAAAATCCTGGCGATGACAAATAAGGGCCTCCTCGGGAATTGGCCTCAACAAAAAGGCAGGTGTCAGCAGGGGCTGCCATGGCTGACATCCAAAGTTACACAGGGGAGTACTTCTGTCTGGGCCCGGGTCATCAAAAAAAAACGTTAATGGCCTTTTTTTTGTTCATACAGTCGGTCCAAAAAATTCGGCTAGAATTCCAAAGGGTGAAAAAATCGATATCAGAGTGTTTTTGGGGGAGGCCCTTCTTCCGCTGCAACTGAGGAAAGGGGGTTTTTTTGGGGCATGCACATTTCCTGGCATTTTTCAGAATGTTCTGAAAATCGGTGGGAACTTTAGGAACAATTTTTACAAAAAGATTTTAAAAGTGGCCATTTCGGGCCATGGAACCCTCCCTCCCCATTTTCAGGGGAACCATTCATCCCTTTTTCCCGGGCACCATGGGTTTTGATTTGCCCGTTTGGGGGGCGGAAAAGCCAAAACATCGATTTTTGTGAAAGACGCAGAGGGAGGGTTTTCCCCCCGTGTGACTTCGTTTGCCCAGGCAAAGCAGGTGTAGAACTGCGTTTACACCGCGTTTCCCTACACAAGTGGTTTGATAGAGCGTACTTGTGGGGGGCCCGAGATGGTGGGGGGTGGTGGGGAGCAGGGAGTTTGGGCAACGTGGAGGAGAAAGCGGGAATTTTCCCCGTCCAAAGGGTTTTTTGGTGTGCCGGGGGGGGAAGCACATTTTTACCCAGTGGGCCCCTAAAGGACTGTACTGGCCCTGACCTTGGGTTTCAGCTCCGACGTCCCCCGCTGCCGTGCCCCCTTGGAAAAAAACCAATAAGCTTTAAAGGGTGGGGCCCCCCTTCTGTTTCTACTTTTTTAATTTAAGTGCTGGTACTGCCTTTTTGGAAAAGGGAAAATTTCGGCTTGGAAATCTCCAAAACTCGGCTCGGCCCCAAAACCCTTGTTCTCTGAATGGTGCAGAGGTCCCACCATTTGGAAAGGGGGGCTGCATTTCCAACCCAACCCTTGGGCAGGACACGGTCAGCTGCTGCACCTTTGGGGGTTGGGCGGGATACTGTTGTCTTTTTTTGCAATCGCCTCGCTGAAGGGCTGCTGGCGCCATAGAAACGAGGAGCAGGAGCACTTGGGCCCGGGAAAATGATGTCAAAAGAAACAGCTCCCTTTTGCAGAAAGGGGGTGGAGCCCCTTTACTGCTGCAAAAGGCATGGGGTGGGCCCCTGGGCGCTGCTGCTTTTCTGCTGTTGCCGCGGCGGGGGGATTGGGGCACCCCTCTGAGGCCCCGTTTCCCCCCAGGCCACCGGATGGTGACGCTGCATGTGTTGATGCAGGGCCGTGGTGCCAACGTTAGCTCCCTGGCCATGCTTCACTTTCTGCCCACAGATTCTACATATACCCATATTCGGCTCCTCCGGTGTCTTAGCAAAGAACTGCCACAATGCCGAGTATCGGATTTTACCGCCAACGCTCTGCACTGAGTGACTAATGCCGCCGTTGCCTCGCTGAGCCCCTGTGCCGCTACTTTCTTGGACCTGCGAAGCGGGTTTTTTACCCCGTGGCCGCTTGGCACCCGACCTCACACTGCTGCTATCCTGCTGACTCACGGCCACACGACCCAGTTGCTGGCTGCGCCGCTGCCTGACGCGCAAGCTGACGCCCTCTTCTCCTGATGATGATGAAGCCCTTGCCTCACCCGGCTCCCAAGTGAGTTCGGCTACATCATCAACTAATTGTGTTTCATCGTCACTGCTGTCCTCATCACCGGTCTTGGTATCCAGAGGCTGACCCCTCACAACATGACCTCCCATGCCACTCTCAACATCTATACTTTGCCGCCTACTGCAAGAAGCAGGGGATATTGGCCCCATTTCTTCGCTGCCATGTAGCTGCTGACTGCCCTCCTCAAATTGTTCATCCTCGCTATATAGTGGCGCTGAGCCCAGACCACATAGTAGATCTCTGGCTGAGGGAACCGGATGGGACAGAGGCGGGTTGAGGACAGGTGAGGGCCGCTGACCCGCTCCCGGGCCACGCCAACTAAGGGTTGTGTCTGACGTTCCCACCGACTCTTGGCTGGGGTTAGTCTCAGAAGAAATTGATCGCACTCCAGTAAATTTTGCAAAAAGTGAAATTTTTATTTACATATAAACCATTGGCTCCAACACCATAGGTAAAGTGACAGGTGACTAGTGCGTTGTTTGACGTTTCGGTCAAAACATGACCTTTCTCAAATAGTCACTGTAGATAAACATAAAATTATAACGTAAGTACAATAAAATTACAAGGGAGAAATGCAGGAAGTATATTCATGTTACATAGGGATACATTACGTTACATTGCATCACTCAAACAGAGGATCAAATCTGTACAGTCTGGATTAATTAGAATATTGAACATTGACAAACACCTAGTTTCAAGTGAGAGTACTTATGTAAGTGTACGAAATAGCGTATTAAATAAATCGTGATGTAATTCATAAGCAGGACAGCCACACAAAATTGTCATACATCAGAGTTTGAGACTTAGACTAAACAAAGATATGCCACAAAAGAAGGCCCATAGTACTTCCTAAAAATGAGTGTCATAGCTATTGTATTACTGCTTAAGATCTCTATAGAATACAGCATACCTCTATTGGATCTCCTAATTTTATTGCCATCATGATTGCTATAAAGTACTATATAATGTATGTAAGAATACATATCGCGAAGTATACAAATTCTTTAATCTAACACACTATTTATTTATGAAGGACCTTTTGTGAAAGTAATTACTAAATATGGCTTAGACACACGCTCAATCTCTGATGATGAAAAAAACAATTTTAGCTGCTAGTCCGCTCTATGAATTACAGTCAGAGTATTTATACAAGCCTATCGTACACTTACATATGTACTCATCACTTTTAAACATGAGGTGTTTGTCACATGTCAAAACTAATTAATCAGTCACTGTAACAGATTTGCTCTGTTTGAGTGATGCAATGTAACCGTAATGTAATCCCTATGTAACTATAATATACTTCCATAGCAATTTTCTCCTTGTAATTTTTATTGTACTATACGTTTATTATTTTATGTTTATCTACGACTGACTATTTTGAAAGAAAGGATCATGTTTTTGACCGAAACAGTTCAAACAACGCACTAATCACCTGTCACTATAGTTACCTAGGTAGTTGGAGCCAATAGGTTTTATATGTAAATAAAAATTTCCACTTTTTTGCAAATTTACTGGAGTCGATCAATGTCTCCTGAGACTATACTTGTATTTTCTGCATCAGCACTATCAAAGTAAGTCACAGCTATCTCGTTCACGATCGGAGTGCCGACCACGAGGAATTTCATTCGTGGCGTGGGGTTGGCAATGTACAAATCTGGGTAAGGAGTGGATGACCTAGTCAACCAATCAGAACCATTGGGTTGCTAGTCCATACACGCCGCTAGATGCACAGCGTGGCAGATTGTGGAGCTCACTCGGAGTGACCCCTGCTGCCGACGTCCCCTATAGCTGTGCTGGACCTAAGCATCTCAGGATGGTTACGATTGCACTCTGCACTACTCTGCAGGTGAAACGAGTCCCCCCTGGGGGGCCACCATCTCTGCCTGACATATCTGTTTATGTTCTAAAATAGTTATCAAGACATCTAGTTAGATGAAGATATCTGTTTATCGATAATACAACACATAGAAGAATACCCTGGATATTTGACCCCATATGAACCCACTAAGATAGCTTGGAGTATCCCACTTGGATAAATTGCGACTCCACATATAGGACAGGAAAAATTTACTGGTAGTGCCGTTGTAAAACTTCTGTGTGATTTTACTTGAGTATAAGAAGCACAAACCCTTAATTAACCTTCGGAATGAATTTATAGCTACAGTACATTCTTATTATCTACTGTGGCTGGTGAAAACAAAGTTTTCATTTACTGAGTACAACCTGGCGAGAAACAACGCTTAATAATCCTGAACAGTAAAATTTGCGCAATGAGAAATGACAGCCCAACCACACTCACAAACATACAGTAGGGCTTTGTAGCCTGTGCAAATACTGCGTGTATTTCATACAGCCACACAACAAGAGATAAAATTGATAATTATCCTCGCTTGAGAATTAATGCTACAGGAAAAAATGTATATATTTTGGCGCTTGAAACATGACATTTCTGATGCAGTCAGCAGATCAAACCACAAAATAACGCAGTAATTAATCCCCTGATTGGATAAGTGCGAACAAACAATGGTGCCACCAGCAACTATAACCTGTTAGTAGCGTATTTACAATTGGGTTTTCTAGTCACATATTACTCTCTGAGTGAGTGAGATTAAATGGAGGTTGGAGGAGGACATGCCGCGGAGTAGGTGCGTCTGGGTGATGCGTACAGAATTATCAATAAATTTCTATATATTTTGGCAGTTGAATATAGGTTACTTCTATGGGCCAGAGTCACACAGCAAAACGATTAGAATAAACCGGATGTAATTGGGGGGGAGATGACAAATAAGAACACTAGAGCTAACTCACTAATTACGTAGCATGGTAAGCGTGTTCACATCGATGTTTCTACGAGCCACACAACAAGAGAAACAGTTGTAACTACTAACTTCGCTCTGTGAATTCATGTACAGGAAAAATGTATAGATTTTGAGACTGAAATGACGTTTTCATGGGTCACGCACACCAGCAAAAGAACAATTAATTAACCGCCATAGATGTAAATGACTGCAAAAGAATTGAGCAGCCACAAACCTATGTAGCTTAGTGTAGGCCGGTGTTGACAATGCGTGATTTTCTACAGCACAACGTAACTATCAACAAGAAGAAATAATTGTAATTAACCTCCAGCGTATGTGCAATTATGCAAGTCAGTTAGAAAATGTGTTATCTATATTTTGGCGTATGAAAATCGATCAGTTTTCTTGTGGTGGTCAAAGCACACAGCAAAAAATCAACGCTTAATTATCCCCTGGATGTATAATGCTGCAAAAGAATTGAAGCAATCCTCAAACTTTAGCTTTTACTGGTTAAAAATTCGACGGTGTATGTTTCTACAGACACACAACAAGAGATAAAATTGTAATTAACCTATCTGCTATATTGTGAATGTGTTATTGCTGACACAAGATAGTGAAAAAATGTCCACTAATAGATATTTTCGGCGTTAGAAAAATGACGGTTCTGGGGTCAGCGACACCCAGCACAACAACGCTAATTAACAGACTACCTGAGAATGTAAATTCTGCAGGGTCAACAATTGGGCCAACCCACAAAACATTAGTAGCTCTTTGTAAGCTGGAGATTACAATTCGTGTTTATTTCATAACAGCGGCCACAGTGACAACAGAAGATCTAAAATTGTAAGTAACGCTTCGAGCTTGTGAATTATGCTACTAGGAAAAATAGTTATATATTTTGGCGTTGAAAATGACGGTTTTCTGGGGTCACACATCCAGCAAAACAAAGCTTAAATAACCACTGGAAGAAAATTGCGCGCAAAAAGATTTGAGGGCAAACCCACAACTAGTACATTTGTAGCAGGTTATCAATGCTGATGTTTCTATGCACTAACGAAACAGAAGATACAAAATTTAATTAACCCTCGCTGTGAAATTAATCTTACAGGAAAAATGTAATATGTGTTGCGTTCGAACAATTACGGTTTCTTGGAGTCCAGCACCACCCAGACTAAATACAACGCTTAATTAACACACCATGGAATGCTGAAATTGCGCAATATGAATTAAGAGCAAGCCGACAAACATAGAGCTTGAGCATGTGAAAAAAATTGCGTGTTTCTACACCACACCAACAAAGATAAAATGTAATTAACCTTACGCTATTGTGTGTGATGTATCTGACAATTTGAAAAAATGTATATATTGTGCGTTGAAATGATGCTTTCTATGTGGGTCAGACACACCACACAACAACGACTAAATTACACTCTGGATTTGTATAATTGCGCAAAACATTGGGCCACCACAAACAAGTAGCTTTGTAGGCGTGTTACAATTGCGTGTATTTCTACGCACACCGACACAAAAAGAGAAAAAAACTTGTAATTAACCTATCGCAAAAATTGTGAATTATGCATACAGGACAAAAAGCATATAAATAGTTGTTGGAGTTGAAAATGATGTTTCATGTGGGTCAGCACATCCAGCAAATTACTGGCTTAAATAACCTGGATGTAAATGCGCAATCTGAATTGAGCAACCACATACTAGTAGCTTTAGTAAGCGTGTTACCAATTGCGTTTTATATCCAATGTCCACACAACAGAGATAAAAATGTAATTAACCTCCGCTTAGTGAGAAAATATGCTACAGAAAAATGTATATATTTTGGCGTTAAGTAAAACGACGGTTCTGGGTCAGCACACCGAGCAAAACAACGCTTAAATTAACCCCTGGATGTAAATTAGCGCAAAAGACATTGAGCAACCACAAACTAGTAGGCTTTGTAGCGTGTTAACAATCTGCCCTTTTTGGGGGGGGGGAGGCATTTCCTCCGTACCACATACAACAAAGATAAAATTTGGTAATTAACCAATTTGGGCGCCGCGCATGGTTAATAATATGCAATCAGAAAAATGTATAAATATTGTGCTTTTCCCATCAGCACATTTAACTAGGTGACCGCCCACCCGCCCCACCCACTCAACCAATCCCCCCATTCCAATAACCTAATTCGCCCCCCAAAAGGGCCACACCCACCAACACGTACATATGAACAGAAAAACAAATTGTGTGCCTTATATATCCAACGCCAAACCAAGGACCCCCCCCCTCGTCAACCCCAATACCAACCCCAATATCTCTTAAGTATCCAACATCACCCTGTGCCCCCAAACACACATAATTTCCTAATCCCCATCCTTAAACAAGGTGTGTCCCGCCCATGCACCCCTCCCAAACAAACGCTACAATAAACCCCATGAGGATGTAAATTGTGCAACCTCTCAAAAGCCCGTGCCCCCAACTGTCGTCTCAAAGATACTGCGATGTTAGCAATGAGTCGTGTGTTTCTAACACCCACCACAAGAGATAAAATTGTAATTAACCTTCACGCTTTAGGGTTGTGAATTTATGCTAACAGTACAAATGTAAATATTTTTGGCGTTGAAAATTAACGGTTGTCTTGGTGTCAGCAACACGAGCAAAAAACAACGCTAATTAACCCATGGAAGTAAATTTCCCAAGATGAATTGGGCCACCACAAACTAGTAGCTTTTGTAGCGGTGTTTTACATATTGCGTGTTTTCCTACGCCACACAACAAGAGAGTAAAATTGTAGAATAACCATGCGCTGTGAATATGCAGGCAGGAAAAATGTATATATTTTGGGCGATGAAATGACGGTTTCTTGGGGTCAGCACCGGTGTGACCAGCAAAACAACGCTTAATTAACATCCCTGGATGAAAATTTCGCCAAACAATTGTGCCACCACAAACTATGTATCGATTGTTTAGCGTTTACAATTGCGTGTTTTGTGCCCACACAACAAGAATTACTAAATGGTAATTAACCTGTGGCGCGGGAGTGGATGTGAATTGGTGCTACATGACACAATATATATAAATTGTGCCGATGAACATGACTTATTCTTGGGGTCAGCACACGGCAGCAAAACAACACTTTAATTAACCCTCTTGATGTAAATTGCGCAAATAAGAATGTGAGCAAAACATCCACAAACTAGATAGCTTTGGTATAGCGTGTAACAAATTGGGTGTTTTCTACTGCCACACAACAAGAGATAAAATTGAAATAAACCATCGCGCATTGTGAAATATGTAGGCTACAGGAAAAATGTATATATATTGGGGCGTAGAAAATGACGGTTTTTTCTTGGGTCAGCACACGATCAAAACAACGCTTAATTAACCCATTTGATGTAAATTGCCCAATATGAATTGGTCCCATGACTCACAAACTAGTAGCTTTGTAGCGTTGTTACATATTGCTGTTTTCCTACGCCACTACAACAAGAGATAAAATTGAAATTAACCTGTCGCTTGAGAATTATCTACAGGAAAAATTGGTATAAATTTTGGCGTTGAAAATGACGGTTTTCTTGGGTCAGCACCGTCAGCGAGCAAAACAACGCTTAAATTATACCCATGTGAAGTGTAAATTGCACCAAATGAATTGGGCCACCACAAACATTAGCTTTGTAGCGTGTTTACATTGCGTGTTTTTCTTATACGCCACACAACAAGAGGATAAAAAATTTTCATTAACCTTCGCTTGTGAATTAATGCTACAAGGAAAAATGTATATATTTTGGCGTTGAAAAATACGGTTTCTTGGGGTCACAAACACCAGCAAAGACAACCGCTTAAATAATAACGCCCTGGATGTACATTGCGCCAAAACCAATTGGGTCCACCGACAAACCTAGTAGCTTTGTAGCGTGTTTACAATTAGCGTGTTCTGTGCGCGCACACAACAAGAGAATAAAATTGTAATTAACCTTCGCTTTGAATTGAGCTACAGGAAAAATGTATAATATTTTGGCGTTTGAAAATATCGGTTTCCCTTCCTTTGGGGCGAGCACACCACAAAACAACACTTTTATTTAACCCCAGGATGTAAATTGCGCAAGAAGAAATTGAGCAACAAACCACAAACTAGTAGCTTTGTAGCGTGATACCATGAGCGGTTTTTTCTACGCCGACCGACCACAAGAGATAAAATTGTAATTAACCTTCGCGTGTGAAATTTATGCAACAGGATGGAAAAATGAATATATTTTTGGCGTTGAAAATGGACGTTTCATGGGGTCCACAGCACGAGCCGAGCAGATAACAGTAGGCAAGACGCTTAAATTAACCCATGGATGTAATTTGCCCAAATGAAATTGGCCACCACAACTAGTAGCTTTTGTAATCAGGTTGATAACAATTGCTGATGTTTTTCGACGCCGACACAAACAAGAGAATTTAAAAAATGTGTAAATGTAACCTTCAGGCTTTGTGTGAATTTGCTACATGGAAAAATGTATATATTTTGGCGGTTGAAAATGACGGTTTTCGTTGGGGTCACACACACCAGCAAACAAAGCATAATTAACCCCATAGATTAAATTGCGCCAAACAATTGGGCCCACCACAAACAGTAGCTTTGTAGCGTGTTAAAATTTTCGTTTTTTTTTTACCCACACAAAAAGAGAAAAAAAATGTAATTAACCTTCGCTGTAATTAGCTACAGAAAAATGTATATATTTTGGCGTTAAAATGAGGGTTTTTTGGGGTCACACCCCAGCAAAACAACGCTTAATTAACCCCTGATGAAATTTTGCAAAAATAGAATTGAGCAGCCAAAAATGAAGTGGTTTTTTTGTTTTTGTAAAAACGCTTTTCTTTAAATGAAACAACGGGAACGGGCTTAGATCCCACTTGGATTTAATGTAAAAGCAGCTGCATGGAGCACACGGATTTCAGATCCAATACCCCAAAAAATCAAAAAAGAACTTTAAAGAGAACATCTCTGAGACAACTGGAAAACCCCAAAAAAAACGCTGATAAAAATCGTTCTTCAGTGAGAGCAAACACAATCACCGCGCAGCACCCTTCCCTGATCAATATAGTGAAGGAGTGTGAGCTCCCGGCGTCACCCCGGACAATATAGTGCGGTGACTCACAGAATCCCGCCGGTCCCTGTTTTGGCTTCATCTCTGCAATTCAGCAGGCTACCCTTTCTTCCTCCCAGAGTGCTTTCCCCATGGCCCCCCCATGTGCTCGCAGCCATTTTATCAATCAAAACACATTTTCGTTCACCCGAAGTCCCCGCCAAACTTCGATTTTCGTTCAGAACCGAAGTTTTCCCCCCCCCAAAATTCTTAAACGAATTCCACTTCTTTGAATCGATTCCCCCATCCTAATATTAATAAAATTTTGTAGTTGTATTCATTTTTTTTGGGGGGGTTCTAGATTGTTCTGTGAGCTGTATTTTTTTTGGATCCCAGGGGGAGTATCTTATTTTTCTTTGAGAACATGCTTTAAAATAGATTAAAGTCGGAAAAGTTATATTTTATTTAGACTTTCCTTTATATCACTTTTTTTCCACATTTTTCTTAAATAGAAAACCCTATCTGTAATATGTTGTAAATTAGGGTTCTATCAAAAAAAGGGGGAAAAAAAGTAAATATGTAAGATCTAGAATGAAATGTTGCTAGATCCACAAGATGCAAGAAAAAATACTGAATGAATTAAACCTGGGTTAGTAGGTTAATGATATTCAGAGACTGCTGAAAGTAAGTCAACTTCTGTAAATATGTGTTATTAGGTCATTGAAGTTGAGAGGAAAACCTAGATGAGTAAAATTTAGGTTAGTGGGTTATTGATATTCAAAAAACTTTTGCCGTCAGTAATTTTTGCTCATCTTTTTAGCATTTGTTAGCCTTTTTTGTGCTTTTGTGATGTACAGTATGATCTAAGTTCCATTATACCATGATCTATTTCCCCACATCATTTAAATCCTTGACTATTACACCGATAAACTCTTACTTCTTTTTCAGTCTTTTCCTTTGATTCTTCCTTATCTGATTTTTTTTAAGGTTTTTGTTGCTTTAATCTACTGTAGATGGAGTTAGATAGTTTTTCAAGGTTTTGGCTCTCCTATATGTAGTACAAGGGGTTAAGGGAAATATGTATTTTTTTAATATAGGATCTGTTTACAGTAGATGTCAATGCTGTGCAAGAATTTTGTTTTTTAATTTATAGTGAAATGTGTTATATGTAAAGTAGTTACCAAATTTAGTTCGAAATTTATATTTTTATTTTTTTCTTTTTGTGTTAGATTTGAAGCTTTTTTTAAAGCGTCTTTCATTAAAGGAGTTGTCTCCCCACAGGGTTTCAAAGAATGCATGAAAGAAATTCTCTGTCACTTCCTGGTTCATACTAATTTGCATAAGCTCCATGCTTGTACAGCATAAGCTCTGTGCTTTCAGATGCTAATTAGATTAGATTAGCTTCTCAAACTACTCTAAGGACTTCTTATCTGATCCCCAAAACAAAAGCCCTAATTACAGAGCTGTTTACTTGAGATAAATCAAGCTTTTTACTGTCTGGCAGCACAAGACACTGACTGACACTGCTGACCTGTGTGATGACTCACTCTCTGTTATCTCATTGAACAAACAGCCCCAGGAGATTTGTTTACAGGTCGGTTACTGAGGGAACTGAAATAGCCATGGAGGTAATAAATTCACTTGTATCTCTTTAGGGAAAACAGAGGAACAATGCAATATATATTGGAAAATGTCTTTATTTTGTGTTCCCTACAATTTGAAAGCTATTCTTTGTAGCGAGACAACCCCTTTAAGGATTCCGGAAGGCCACAGACTAGTGTTGAGCGATTGCGTTGGCTATCGAGATCGAGCGATAGTCGATAGTTGGCCGCTATCGATAAGGTTTTTCGATAGTGAGCATCGATTATGAGCGATTACCATTAAAGTCTATGGGAGAGCAACAACACCTTCATTATTACACCCAAACAAGGCTGGAGAAGCTGAAATTAACATCCACAACAGTCAAATGGATACGTGCTACATCTTAGGCAACACACTTAGGTTATAAAAGCCACAGAAAAAAAGTCACAGACCATTCACTATCCCTGTCTTGTACCACAGCCTGACCCTTAAACCTGCATCACCCACAAATTAAAAAGTGCCAGAAGGCAGTATTATTTGAACCATCATGTTACTTGAACTGGACATTGAATATCCCTGTCCTGGAACGCAGCATGAGCCCCAAACCTGCATGATTTAAAAGTGCTGGAAAATGGAGTCTTTCAACCACCATTTTAGTTTCACTGGACAGTGACTATACCTGTCCTGGACCGCAGTATGACCCTTAAACCTGTCTGACCCCCAGATTAAAAAGTGCCCGGGAAAAGGATCTGTTATGTCTGCATCTGTTATTTTTCGTATAATACACGGTATTTTTTGCACCTTTCAATTCACCTGTGGTGACTATAGAATTGCTGTTTTAAAAGATTTACGTGGATGCTGCGTCAATGAACAAAGCTGGTGCGCAAAGTAAAAAAACACGTATGTGTTATGTTTTCGTATGATGCACGGTATTTTTTGGCACCTTTCAATTCACCTGTGGTGAATATAGAATTGCTGTTTTAAAGATTTACGTAGATGCTGCTCGTCAATGAACAATGCGGAGTCTGCAAAAAACAAAAAACACGTAACTGTTATGTTTTGGTATAATAAACGTATTTTTTGCACCTTTCAATTCACCTGTGGTGAATATAGAATTGCTGTTTTAAAGATTTACGTGGATGCATGCGTCAATGAACAATCCTGGGTGTGCAAAAGTCAAAAAACACGTAACTGTTATGTTTTCGTATGATACACGGTATTTTTTTGCACCTTTCAATTCACCTGTGGTGAATATAGAATTGCTGTTTTAAGATTTACGTAGATGCTATGCGTCAATGAACAATGCTGGGTGTGCAAAAGTCAAAAAACACGTAACTGTTATGTTTTGGTATAATAAACGGTATTTTTTGCACCTTTCAATTCACCTGTGGTGAATATAGAATTGCTGTTTAAGATTTACGTGGATGCTGCGTCAATGAACAATGCGCGTGTGCAAAAGTAAAAAAACACTAACTGTTATGTTTTCGTATATACACGGTATTTTGTGCACCTTTCAATTCACCTGTGGTGAATATAGAATTGCTGCTTTAAGATTTACGTGGATGCTGCAGTCAATGAACAATGCTGGGTGCGCAAAAGTCCAAAAAACACGTAACTTTATGTTTTCGTATGATACACGGTATTTTTGGCAGCAAACAACCTGTGCTGACTACAAGATTGCTGGATTGTAATTTAACTGCAAGGTGGATATATCAACAGTCACAGGGGTAATGGGTAAAATTAAAATGAACACATATCTGAAATGTATACTGATAATAAAAGTGGAGTTTTGCACCTAACAAAGAGACCTGCAGTTACTAGAAATGATGTGTATCCAATATAACTTTAGCTGCCCAATATCCAGGAAATATTTCAATAGCAAACTGTTAATAATAAAGATATTCCACTACAATGTCTACACTAAGTCTTGGTGAACTTTATCCAGTGTTCTTTATAGATAGAGCTTGTCTGTGTTCGCCCGCGGAGGCCCCCCCATGCCCCCCCGCCGTGAATTTACAGCGGTAGATGCTGCTTTAAAATTCTCTAGCTAACTACATCAAATCTTCAAATCTCTAATATAACTAAATTGGAAGGATCACAGCTAATAGTAGAGGTTTCTCTTGTGCAAAATAGACTAATTTCGCTGAGCTGTTTGGCCACAGGCAGAGCGCAGTCCTATCCCTATGAGACGCTGAGAGACACTGAGGCTGAAACAGGAAACGCTGTTCTATGTAAAATGAGGTCATGTGTTTTTTCCAGCCAATCGCAACCATACACATCCCAGTCATGACGTCGCACACACATCTCACCCTGCTCTATTCTGTAATCTCATTTGCTGGCCGCCAAAATTACAGGAAGCGCCGAAAAAGGCGCGATCTTAATAGATGATGCTCAGATTTTAACCTTAATTATCGCATGATCTGGAAATTTCGATCACCATAAAAACCTTGCCGATTTCAACTTTGTCGATAAAAATCGCTCAACACTAGCACAGACTGCCTGCGTGGCCTGATGACATCACGCCCCCTGTGCAGGGAAGAAGATGGAGTGCCTCGGAGCAGCGGGCGAGAGAGGTGAGTACTTGCATTTTTTATTTTTTAATGCCAACATGGAAACTCTGCCTATAGGGGACATTAAACTGCCTATACCTGCCAATGTGGGACATATACCTGCCTATACCTGACTATGGGGACATTAAACTGCCTATACACCTGCCTATGGGGGACATTAAACTGCCTATACCTGCCTTTACAGGACATTAAACTGCCTATACCCGCCTATGTAATTTAATTTTTTTTTCCAGCAAGGAAAGTGTTTATTAAGTCGTATGAGAAGATAACAATGGGATACAGTCTTAACATTATCTCAGCATGTGAACAATCATATCAGTGCATAAACACAAAAGCATATCATGTAGCGATTAAGGGGAAAGCAGATACATACGTTTCCATACAGTAGGTAAAAAACCAACAGCAGCAATACAATACATTAATAATAATTATCACCTAGAATGGGTAAAAGGTCACACATGCATGTAACAAATTAGTGAAAGTAAGTGGACTCAGTCCAAGTGGACCAACTATTTTTGATTTTGGCTACCTTATGTGGGGGGACTACCAGGCTCGTTTCGCAGTGGTATTGGTTGTTTATCCGATTAATAATTTCTTTTATGGACGGAGTCTTGGAAGATTTCCAGTTCGATGCTATTACAAAGCGAGTAGCTATTAGAATGTGTGCTAAGACTGTGCGATAGGGAATAGGAATGTTATCGAACAATAAGTCTAACAGTGCGAGTCGGGAGGGAGGTGGAATTGCCATCCGAAAAGTTGTTCTAACATCCTCTCTACCCTTCTCCACAGAGGAGCCACTATCGGGCATTTCCACCACATGTGGAAAAGGGAGCCTTTATGCCCACACTTTCTCCAGCACAGATGGGAATATCCTGTGTTCATATGGGCCAAACAGTCATAGGTACCAGCTATAAAATTTTCCGGACAACTCTAATGGTTAGCACTTAGAGTATTTGGTTCAACATTAGCTGCCTGTCCATAGGTCGTAGAAAGGCTTGACCAAAATTTCTTTTCCCATTTCGCATATAATCTGTTTGGCATCAACCTCAAATAGATTTTGGAGGCTGCTAAGGGGTGTTTTGCTACTGGGTTTTTTTCCCAAAAGTAAATAATTAGGGGGGGAAAGCTAGTGGTGGGGTGGTCTTTAAGCTTTGGATCGCGTGTCTGATTTGCAAAAAATGTAAATTGACAACGAGAAAGAAATGCTGACTAGTTCCTCAAACACATAGCGGTTTAGATATATAAGTCCCTAACCCCTAACCCCCCAAATTCAGCCATAAGTAAGGGGAAATTTCGGGCAAGACGTGAAGTACTGAACGGCAAAAATTTATTTACTGAGACCCTTCTTTTTTTGTACTATATATTTGACCAGGCAGCTTTTGCAGGGGTAAGGTGAGAAATTTGGGGATTCTGGGGGCTTCCAACCCATAGCATCGCTATTAAGCATCTCTATAAGAGCCTTTTGAAGTAAGTTTTCAAGAGAAACCAGCTAGAATCAGGAATGCCAATGAAAGGTTAAAGGGGCTCTATACTGATGCATATTGTATTAAAGTGGGTTTTGGAACAAAAGACCTCCATCTTTATTTCCCTTTATAGATATTGTCTTAGTACCCGGGGTTTTTTTCTGTTCCATATAAATCGAAGAAAATTCTGAAGTTAGTAGAGCTCTTTGGAAATAGAAAAGCAGCGACCTTGAAACAAAAGAAATTTCGGTAGAAAAACCTTTTAGATAGTTAATTCGTCTATCCATACAATGAAATTTTTAACTGATCTGTTGTTTTCTCCCAAAGAGCAGCACTTAGATCTTGCAAATTTTTTTCTTATGGTGGTTAAATATCTTTAAAATATCTTAAAACCCAAACAAATAAATGACCCCGACCACGTGAAATTGATTTTGGATAAAAAATCTTGAGAAAAATGGGCATTCCCCGGGGGTAAATGACTTAAAATGTTTAATTTAAGTACAAATTCTCATATCACTAGTAATTCAGAGCGCCGGGACAGATGTTCTTTCTTCCCACATATCAATAGTCCCCTCATATAGGCTTATTTTGTACCTAGTTAAAAAACTATCCCGGCGATCTCGAAGATTCCGTATATTTCACTAGATTCTACACAACAAATTAAGGGGAGATAGGGGGAAACCCGCCTTTTCCTTTGTTATATCAATTTTTCGAAAAAAACCTGATCCCAAAAATTTGGGGCCCAAAGGGGAAATAAAGTTTTTGAAAAATTGGGGGGAAAACCAACTTTTTCATCATTTTCCATAAAAAAATTTTAAACCCCTTTTTTTCGGGGGTTTTAAAAAAGGGGTTTCTTAACACCATTAAAACCCAAAACCAACGCCCCCCATTTGCCTCCCGGGGGAACCCCCCGGGGGCCTTTTTTTTGGACAAATCCCTTTCAATTTTTAAAAAAATTTTTTTATTTTTAATAAAAAAAAAGGTTTTTTTATGGTTTTAAAACCCCCCTTTTTTAAGGTGGGAAATTTCCCATTGTTTATGGCATTTTCCCCTTTTTTTTATTTAAAAAAAATTTATTTTTTTTATTTTATAATTTCATTTAAAGTTTTTCCCCCATTTTACACTTTTAAGGTTTTTTTTCCCCCAAAAATTATTTTGAGGGACTTTTTTAAAAAATGGGAGGAAATTTAAAATTTGTCATACCTTTTGCCTTGGGAAACCCCCCCCCCTCAATTTTTTAATTGGGGTTTTAAAAAAAAAAGTTTAAGGGGGAAAGACGAAAATCCAAAGGGAAAAATAAATAAAAAATTCCCTGTTTTACCCATGCCCAAAAAATTTGTTTTCCCCCCCTGGGGAATTTCCCCAAAAACCCTAAATAACCCCCCGGGGAATGGGCTTTAACCCTAACTTTGAGTGATGATAGTTTATCTTTAATTAGTTGTGAACTATTTGCCTTGAATTGTAATTCCAAGTGTCTAATTTCCTCCAAGACATTAAGGAGTAGTGATTCTCTTGAGCGTTTCTCTCTAGCCGCTATTTTCATGAGAATTCCTCTAGTATACGCCTTGTGGGCGCACCATAATACCTCTTCGGAGGGTGCAGTGGGAGAATTTATTTCAAAGTATTCAGAAAGGGCTTTCTTGATTTCCTTAACTACTTTTTCTAATTTTAATAAAAAAGTATTCATCCTCCATGGGGAATGGAAAATGGGGGTAGAGTTGGTTCGGAGTGTTAAATAAATTGGTGCGTGATCTGACCACATTTGGAGCCCTATTTTAGTATTAGAGACAGACAAAAGGGCTGCTCTATTCACCAAAAAGAGATCAATTCTGGAGTGAGAATCTCGTGCCGCTGAATAGAAAGTGAAATCTCTCTCTGTCGAATGTGCATATCTCCATGGGTCATGAAGACTCTCCTCCAGAATTAGATGACGCAGTTCGGGGGCTGACTTGGAGCAGTTTGCAGACCTGTCTTTGCTTTTGTCAATGACCGCGTTGAAATCGCCGCATATGACTAAATTGCTTTTGGATTCCTTTTTAACTCGGGTGAGAATTTTCGTAAGGAATGAAAGTTGGTGTTTGTTTGGCGTGTAGATGCCAACCAAGGTATAGGCCATTGAATTCAGCATACAATGTAAAATTATGTAGCGCCCATTGACATCGACAACAGAGTGCGTATGGGAAAAGGCAACAGAGTTTTTGACAAATATGGATACTCCTGCTTTTTTAATGTCTAGCGCGGAGTGATAGGAACGTGCGTAATTCCTATGCTGAAGGCGGAAGGAATCTTTTTTTACATAAGTGCGTTTCTTGCACGCATATCACATCCGCACGGGACTTAATGACCTCTTTCCAGAACAATGACCTTTTGAATGGGGAGTTGAGGCCGTTAGCATTTAAAAACATGAATTTCACACCCATTGTGGAGTGGAAGACATGACTGTGGTGCTCATGCTGCTAACAATGAGATATCTTAGGAAACCTGCAAATGAAATTAGGTTAGATGCTACATGACTGTTATGCTTAGAAACATGAAGGTGTGGACCAACATAAACAAGAAACGAAACAACAATTGGGAAAGGGAAGATCTTCATGGACTGGGGATTCCACTGAAAGGGAATCAAAGGGTGGGGCAAGTCAATGCCTATCCCTATAACGGGGACAGAGCAGGAGTGGAGATGAACGGAAGTTCCTGCTCTGTTAGGTAGTGGATCGAATGAGCTGTGGAGAGCAAATTATTACACATTGGACATTGTGTCAAACAGCGGAGCGGACTTTGGACCTATTCTGCTTTTCTGACCACTATGGAGTGATTGCTTCAGGTCTCGATTTTTGTTTCTTCAAAGGGGTGGTGTTGGGCGATGAGAGCATATTCCAGGACAAGAGTAGGTCTTTCGCCATGGAGGGCGTTGAGCACACCGTCGTGGTGTTGTCCTTGTTGACGATCAGCTTTACCGGGAAGCCCCAATGGTAGTTGACATTTTGATCGCGCAGAATTTTGGTAAAGGGGGCAAATTCTTTTCGCTTGAGCATCGTCCCAGCCGACAGGTCAGGCAAAATTGTGATGTTGGCGAATCTTTCAGGCAATGTAATTTTAATTCTGAGGGCTCTCAAAAAGTTATCTTTGGTTTTGAAAAAATGGATCCCGGCTATGACATCCCATGGGATCGCTTGGGCCAGATGTTTAGGCTTCGGTAGCCTGTGGATGCGATCTATTTCTAGATCGGTCTGTGATGCCTCCGGTAAGGCTATGGCTAGGAGATCGGTCAGGAAAGGGGCAAGGGCATCATTAGTAATCGACTCTGGGACTCCTCTTATGCGAATATTGTTTCTCCTTGATCTATCCTCCAAGTCCAGCAACTTAGCTGATAGCCGCAGCACTTCCTCCTCAAGGTCAGTATTCGCGTCGATCAGTAGGTTATGAGAGGTGGTAAGTTCCGCCATCTTCTTTTCGACATGATCTGCCCTGCTGACCAGGGATTGGATGTCTGCCTTGAACTCCGCCATCATTTGCTTGAAGTCGCTTTGTAAATTTTCCCGGAAGGAAGAAAAGAGTTTCATCATAGTTTTTTCCATCAGTGAAGCTGCGTTACCTCTTCTTGCAGCTCCATGTCTAGAGATTCTGAGCACGCTGGAGAATTTGATAGTTGAGAGAAAGGGTTGGAGATCTC
This sequence comes from Phyllomedusa bahiana, assembly GCA_025379985.1. NCBI lineage: Eukaryota > Metazoa > Chordata > Amphibia > Anura > Hylidae > Phyllomedusa > Phyllomedusa bahiana. Next base: position 30,680 of record JAODAL010023888.1, on the reverse strand, counting down.
TAAGGTTTGCAACAAAGGTGAGGTGTGCTGAAAGAATTCTGTAAGCTTTGCAGGTTTTATTTTAGGGGTCTTTCTTGCTGCGCTTCTCATTCTTTTCTTTTTGGCAAGGGACGACATAGGATATATAGGTATGCTCTCTTTTTTTTTTCCCTTTTGTATTTATGGGATTCCCCTTTCTTTCTAGAGATCAGCAGTATCGGCACAAGGTTTGACAGGAGATTAGACCTGACGGTTAAGTAAGAGTGGTGCTACAGTCTTACTCCGGCTAGCTCCACTATATGTAGAAGGGGTGTGCTTTGGCGGTGTACAGCACTTTGGAGTGTCTCTGGCTTTGTTGCCCTTAATATGCTTGCTCAGAGTGCTGGCTGAGAGTAGTTGTTACTGGCTCTAGTTGTTTCAGCCTTAGTGGGCTGCAGACAGCTTGTAGTCACAGGACCTTTATGCAGGCCTGTTGTGGCTTTAGTTCTGTGGTAACAAGGGGCCCCGTCGCTGGGCACAAGTGGGACAGTCAGAGGCTGCTGCTGTGGATCAGAGAGGGGCAAGGGACTGTAGAATCCTATCAGCCACCCTTACTACAGTATGTCCCTCACTTGTGGGACGCGTTACAGGTACCTCTCAACGGCGGGGGCAGCAGGTACTCACGGCCTCGGAGCTCCCGTTCACAGCTGCCGCGGTCTGCGGTGTGGATGTCTCCGCGGACAGGCACCGGGTCTCACCGGGTGATGTTAGAGGCGCCGTGTGTAACAGGCGCCGTGTGTGGCTGTCGGGAGCTGCGCCTGTGCCCGGATGCTGCTTGCGTCTCCTCCCGCGTCTGGCCGCAGCAGGTATGTCAGGGAGCGGGCACCCACGGCCTCGGGGTTCCCGTTCACAGCCGCCGCGGTCTGCAGCGTGGGTGTCTCCGCTGACAGGCACTGGGTCTTGCTGGGTTTTGTTAGAGGCGCCTTGTGTAACAGGCGCCGTGTGTGGCTGTCGGGAGCTGCGCCTGTGTCCGGGTGCTACTTGCGTCTCTTCCCACGTCTGGCTGCAGCAAGGTATGTCAGGGCGCGAATTTCCCCCCGGCCCACGCTCTTTCCCTTTGCCTAAAAGGGGTTCTCTTGCGGTCTCCGTTGCGGGTGGTCGGCCCCCGATGTGTCCCTCGTGCTCCGGGGTTCTCCGGCCCCCGTTCTGCCAAATTTGGGTGTGAAGTTAGGCTTAGATGTGCCGCTTTTTTGGGGGCTCTCACGGACTCGGGACCCAAGGTCGGCGCCTTTACACCTGGCCACGCCCCCCCCCTATGTAATTTTAAAATGGTACCCATTTTTTTTTTTTTAAATTTTCAGTAACTGCATTTTCCCCTAGGCTTAATCAGTCATAAGTTTTCCCCATTTTTTTTGGGGGTAAAATTAGGTGCCTCAATTATTTTTGGGTTTTGGCTTATATTTGAGTTATTTGGTACGTTCATAGTTAGGGTTTCTAGTTTGTAAGGCAAAAAAGAAAAAAGAGTCCACCCAGTCACCCCTTGTGCAAGGTGTTGACCCGAGGAAGGAAAAAAACCCCAAATGAGTAAACCCAATTTTCCCTCTTTTGGGGAAAAATTCCCTTCCCCCGCCCCAAATCTGGCACCCAAAAAAATTTCCCGGATCAAAGCCCTCTCTCCTGAACCCCTAGAACTATAACTTGTTTTAATTATGCCCCAGAAAACAAAAACCCTTTTTTGAACTCCGCTAAAATTCCCCAATGACAAGTCCCTTGGCAGAGAATTCCCCAATGTCTCCTGCTTAACCATAAATAATCCCTTTCTATGTTTATGTAAACTTTCTTCCTCGATGTGGATCCCCTCTTGTTCTAGATAACCCCGGGTTAAATAAATTTTGGGAGAGACTTATATGACTTTTGAGTTTTTTTAAATTTTTTATTATGTCAACCCAAAGCCGTCTTTTCTTAAAAAAAATAACCCCAAATCTTGCAAATTTTTTGGATACTTGTCCCCCCAGCCCTTTTTATTATTTTTTTTGCCGCCTTTGTCCCTTTTAAAAGCTTCCAATGTCTTTCCTGTGCATGGTGCCCAAAACTTTTCACAAAATCCAGTGGGGTTTAAACCCCAGGATTGATAAGGGAGAATAAGCTTAAATGTCTTATCCCCCTTTTTTAATTTGCACCCCATGATCCTATTTGCCTTGGCAGCTGCTGTTGCAGGGCTGCTACATTAAGTTTATGCCCCCGGGTTCCCAAGTCTTTTCCATGTCATTTTTACCCACCCTTTTTCCATTTACATGTATCATGAAAAGGTTTTCTTCCCCCCCATGTCAAAACCCCTTAAATTTATCTGTATTAAACACATCTGCCTTTTTCCCTGCCCAGGCCTCCAACTTATCCAGATCCCTTTTTGTAATAACACATTCCCCTTTATGTGTTGAAAACTTTTACAGAGCTTAGTATATCTGCAAAGTCGATTTTTCTACTGGTAATCCCCTGGTAGATCATTAATAAAAATGTTAAGAGGATAGGGCCCAAACTGACCCTTGTGGCCCCCCATTCACGACCCAGTCGAGATACCTTTTAAATTTCTACCCCTTTTCTTTCACAGTGAGCCATTTTTTTACCCATTGACCCCATTTTTCCCCCCGTCCCAAGGGATTCTCTTTTATTTACCCCAACCTTTAGGGGACCCTATCAAATGCTTTAGAAAATTTGTATATGACATCCAATGCCCCACCCCCCAACATTTTTAGCACTGCTTCCAAAAAAGCTGATGGATTAGTCGCAGGGCCCATTTTAAAACCCGCTGGAACGGTGTTATAATTTTTCATAAATACTCCGGGTAGCATCTCTGAGAAAACCTTAAACATTTTTTCCCAAACAGGTTAACTAACCCCCTTAGTTTCCCGGGTACTTTTTGACCCCTTTTTAATATTTGCAAACTTTGCATTGCGCCAATCCCCTTTGGGGCTACCCCTTCTTAGACAGCCATAAATATTTTAAAAATGGGGTTATCTATGACATCACTTTAAATCCCTTGGGGAAATTGGGTATGCCTTGGACCCGGGGTTTTTATTTTTTTCTTCCCAAGCGGAGCTGCCCCTTCTTTTGGGGGAGACAAGAAAATTTTGATTTACCTCATCCCCCTTTTAATGGAAGCTATCTCTTCGGTAATAAGTGGAGAAAAAAGGTTAATAGGTTTTTTTTTTTCTCATGCCCCCCCACTGTCTCTCCCCCGTATTTTTCAAAGGCCAAAAATTTCTGTTTTAATCTTTTTTTTTTATATGTTAAAAAATATTTTGGGGTTATTTTACTTTCTATAGAATATTCTTTCCCTCTCCCGCTTTGCTTCCTTTATCTTTATTTTTCACACTTTATTTTTTTTCCCCAATTCTTTGTGCCTCTTTATGCCCTCCTGTTTTAGTAGGTGAAATGCTTTCTTTTTGTTTTTTAATTGCCTCTTTTACATCACTGTTGATCCACTTTGGGTTTTTCCTGTTTCTAATTATTTAATTACCATAAGGTATGTACCCTTCACAGTGGTAGCCTAGGGATGTTTTTAAAATATCCCATTTATTATTTGTTCTGCCATATTTTAAAACATTGTCCCAGTCAATACAGGTTTAGGGCCTCCCTAAGCAGAATAAAATTTGCCTTTCCTAAAATTTGTTTTATGTGGCTCCTTGACAAAAAACTCTATGCGGGATAAATGGAAATTTATTATATTATGGTCACTATTCCTAGGTGCCCCTCAACCTGAACCTTTGTTACTCTGTCAGGTCTATTAGTAAATATTAGTCTAGAAGGGCCTTTCCTCTAGTCGGTTCTTGCACCATTTGGAAAAGGGTAATTATCAATAGTTATTGACAAAAACCTGTTTCCTTTGTGAGAGCTACAGGTTTCAGATTCCCAATTGATGTCTGGATAGTTAAAGTCGCCCAAAATAATAACCTCATTCTGATTAGCCGCCTATTTGCCTGAGGAGTACATCTTCCATGGGTTCTGTTATATTTGGGGGCCTATAGCAGAATATTAGTATTATATTGTTATTGTTACCCCATGTATATTTACCCATACTGATTCCATACATATTATTATAAAAAATTCTGAAAAAGAAATTCCCGTAAATTTCAGAAAAATTAAAAGGCATTTCTAAAAATGGGTAGTGAAAATAATATAATAGAAAAAAAGAGCAAAAATATTTAAATATCTCAAATCCTTTGCTGCCATTCTTTTATCATGTCCCAAAAGTGCACAAGTCTATGATAGACCCCCCGGAGAGACCAATAATATCGGGGATAAATTCCTCAGGAATCTCTTCCTCCAAGATTGTCTAATGGAATTAAAACAGCCATCTAAGAGATTCAGATTCAGTGATTTCGTTAATATTTGTTAATATTCCTTAGGAGGAAGATATTACGTGTCACTATATTCCAATATAGAGCATGAAAGAGGGATAGCGGCAGTGACACATTTTTTAAATAAGGACAGAGCGATTACAGAAAAACAAGTTTCTTTTAGAAGGACTACAATCAATTTTAAAAAATATTTTTTTTGTATGTTTGACATGGTGTTCTATCATCAGCATGTTGGCACAGCGATGGAGACACGTGCAACCCCATCACTGGTCAACCTTTTCATGGGACTTTTTGATAAATCTTTTATGGTATTCAAAAATGAGTATCGTAAAAAAAATTACAGATTTTAAAAAGTTTATAGACTCATTTTTATTTGGAAAGGCACTCTAAAACAAGCTGAGGATTTTTTGCAATATTTGAATAATACAAACTGAGGAATACAATTCACCCTGACAGCAAACTAAAATTAGATTGGTTTCTTAGATCTAAACCTTTTTCAACAGGAAGGAAAAATTCAATGCAAGACATTAAAAAAAAAAAAAAAAATTAGATTGTAATGACATTTGCATTAAAAAAGTAATCATTTCCACAAGTGGAAAAAAATCAGGACAAACGGACAAACAAAAACCATACCATAGGTCCAATTTTGCCGCATAAAAAAGAATTGTAGCGATGGTGATATTTTTTATGAACAAGCTAAACTTATTATGAAAAAGCTTAAAGAAAAAAGAAAATACAGATTCTTTAATAAAAGGCACTTTAAAAAAGCTTTAATTCTACCACAAAAGAATATGCCAAAATGTGAAAAAGAAAAGAATAAAAATTCCCAACTAAATTTGGTAACTACATATAACACATTTCAATATGAATTAAGAAAAAAAATAATTCTTTAGCAGCATTGCTACTGTTAGCAGATTAAAAAAAATATTTCCCCATATAAGAGAGCCAAAACCTTGAAAACCTATCTGGCTTCATCTAGATTAAAGCAACATAAAAACCTTAAAAACCCATCAGCTAAGGAAGAATCGAAGGAAAAGACTGAAAAAAAGCCAGAGGTTTTTCAGGTTACGTCAAGGGGTGTAAATCGTGAGGAAATACTCTGGTACTTTCAAAAAACCGATACAAACCATTTTCAAATGCAAATCCAGTTTGTGTTTAGTAATTAAAAAGTGGCAAAACAGTTTGTAGGTTTTCAACACAATGAAGCTTCACCACTAAATTAAACCGCACGGCTGAATATCCACAGAGGAATTTTATTACACAGCATATCCAGACCTTTTGGGAAAAAGCAGAAGAAAATACAATAATGAAAAAGGTTACCTATGGAAAGATGGTAAAATGGCCTAGAGGGTGATGTTTTTTAAAAAAAAACAGGAGATGTTCTGGTTTTTGCTGAACACCCCAAGCAAATGGGTTAAATGAGATTACTTCAGTAATAATATGAAAAACACCAAAAAGGCTAACAAATGTGAAAAAGAACTAGCGAGATAGATACAAAATGATTAGTATTAGTGTTGAGCGATTGCTTTGGCTATCGAGATCGAGCGATAGTCGATAGTGGGGCCGCATCGAAAAGGGTTTTTCGATAGTGGCATCGATTATGAGCGATTCCCTTTTTAAGTCTAGGGAGAGCAAAACACCTTCATTTTTACACCCAAAAAAGGCTGGAGAGCTAAAATTTAAAACCCCAAACAGTCAAATGGAAGTGTAATCTTGGGAAAACACACTTAGGTTTAAAAGTCACAAAAAAAAAGTCACAGACCATTCACTATCCCTGTCTTGTACCACAGCTGCCCCTTAAAACCTGCATCACCAAAATTTAAAAAGTGCCGAAGGCAGTTGTTTAAACCCATTTTTACTTGAACTGGAATTAAATATTGTCTGGAACGCGAGACCCCCAAAAACCATGCCCCCCCAGTTTTAAAAAAGTGCCCAAAGGAGTTTTCAACCCCCTTTTGTTAAAATGGACACTAACTATATCGTCTGTACCGCAGAATGCCCTTTAAAACCCTGCTGACCCATTTTAAAAAAAGTCCCCAAAAAAAGGAGTTTTCAACCACCATTTTTTGAAGGGACATATACTGTCCCTGTCCTGGGCCCCCGTATGCCCATTAAACGTTGACCCCCAGTTAAAAAGTCCCGGAAAAAGGAGTTTTTCAACCACCATTTTGTTGAAATGGCTTGACTAGAACTGTCCTGTCCCACAGCATGACCCCGGGCGGAGTTACAGGGGTGCGGTGAGAGCCCAGGCTGGCGTCCGTATTTTTAACACGCAGGTTAAAAAGCCCTGATGACGCACAAAAAAATTGTGCTGAAGCAGAGGTGCGGAAGTGGAAGTGGAGAAAATCCAGCCTTCCCCAGTAACAGTCAAGACCTGGGTGCGCTTTTCCCCCCCATATGAGTGCGGACCAAATTTAGCTTCACTTGGAAATACTGGTGGTTAATGTCCTGTTACACCCAGGGCCCTTTTGCTTGGCATTCTTTTTTTTTACCAACGTGTGGAGGAAATTTTCTGTACTTTGTTCTTGTCCCTGCTCCTATCCATGTCCTTGAATAACCTACATCTGGTCAAGTTTTCCTGTACCCCCCTTGTAAATTTTAGGGGAATTTTTTTTTTCAGTATTTTGTAATGCAAGTTTTTTTGTTTTTTTAATTCTAGAAAAAACCTTTTTTTTAAAAAAAAGGGTGGGAAACCCCCCCTGTCTTTGTTTTCTTTTTTTATTGTAAATTTAAAAGGGTTGTCTCAATACGGGATTGATAGTATGTTAAAAACTTGCAAAAAACAAGTATTTTGCAAAAGTGTCATTATGTTTTGTTGTAACGGTATTTTTTGACCTTTAATTCACCCGGGTGAATATAGAATTGCCGTTTTTTTAAAATTTCGTGGATGCTGGCATGAACAAGTGGGTGTTTCAAAAGTCAAAAAAAAAAGTAACTGTTTGTTTGGATATAAAACGGTATTTTTTGCACCTTTTCAATTACTGTGGTGAAAATAAAAATTGTTTTTTTAAGATTTACGTAGTGCTGCGTCAATGAACAATGCTGGGGGGCCAAAAGTAAAAAAAACCCCTAATGTTATGTTTTGGTATAATAAAAGGTTTTTTCACTTTTTAATTCACCCGTGGTGAATATAGAATTTTGTTTAAGTTTTCGTAAAACTGGTCAATGAACATGCTGGGTGCCAAAAAATCAAAAAAAAAAGTAACTGTATGTTTTGTACAATACACGGTATTTTTGGCAACAAACAACCTGTGCTGACTACAAGATTGCTGTATTGTAATTTAACTGCAAGGTGGATATATCAACAGTCACAGGTGTAATGGGTAAAATTGAAAATGAACACCTATCTGAAATGTATACTGATAATAAAAGTGGAGTTTTGCAGCTAACAAAGAGACCTGCAGTTACTAGAAATGATGTTTATCCAATATAAGTTCAGGCTGCCAATATCCAGGAAATATATTCAATAGCAAACTGTTAATACAAAAGATATTCCATTACAATGTCTACACTAAGTCTTGGTGAACTTTATCCAGTGTTCTTTATAGATAGAGCTTGTCTGTGTTCGCCCGCGGGGGCCCCCCCTTGCTCCCACCGCCGTGAATTTACAGCGGTAGATGCTGCTTTAAAATTCTCTAGCTAACTACATAAAATCTTCAAATCTCTAATCTAACTAAATTGGAAGGATCACAGCTAATAGTAGAGGTTTCTCTGTGCAGAAATAGACTAATTTCGCTGAGCTGTTTGGCCACAGGCAGAGCGCAGGTCCTATCCCTATGAGACGCTGAGAGACACTGAGGCTGAAACAGAAAACGCTGTTCTATGTAAAACGAGGTCATGTGATTTTTCCAGCCAATCGCAACCATACACATCCCAGTCATGACGTCACACACACATCTCACCCTGCTCTATTCTGTAATCTGATTTGCTGGCCGCCAAAATTACAGGAAGCGCCGAAAAAGGCGCGATCTTAATAGATGATGCTCAGATTTTAACCTTAATTATCGCATGATCTGGAAATTTCGATCACCATAAAAACCTTGCCGATTTCAACTTTGTCGATAAAAATCGCTCAACACTAATTAGTATAAATTACTGACGGCAAAATTCGATGAAATACCCGACAGCAAAGTGTTGATTTCCAACATAGCCTTTCGAACAACATTATATAGCTTTTTGTATATCATTAACCTGCTGTAGGTTCCATCTATTTCAAACCCACTAAACTAGATTTTACTCATCTAGTTTTTCCCCTGAACTTCAATGACCTACTTTCAGCACAGTCTCTGAATCTCATTAACTTACTAACCCAGATTTCATTCATTCATTCATTCAGTATTTTCCCTTGCACCTTATACTGTAGACCTAGCAACATATTAATCTTGATGTTACCTATTTAGGTTTTATTTCCCTTATATTTGTCTCTATACATTTTATAAGGTTCTACTTAAAAAGAAAAATGTGGAAAGAAAGTGATATAAAGTAAAATATAAATAAAATATAACTTTTCCATTAGCTATTTTAATGTTTGATAAAGGTTTAATGAACATTTCTAGAAACCTCTACATTTCTAAATGAATTGCCGAATGTATTATTCTGAAGGTAGCATAAACACCCCGCAAATAAGGTTCATATGATATTTTAAAAAAGGTTTTTTTCATTTGTAAAAATTGTATGTATTTTTAATAATGATGGAAATATGTTAATTTAAGGAACAGAATTTTAGGTTTGTAAATTGAAAATAGCAATTTTATGCACGAAGTGGATGGATCGTCATCTGAGAGTATAAATAGCGGGAGACCGCATATAGCCCCCAGACTTGAGAAGCATGGAAGATCCATGTAAAACACGTAGTCCAGATTTTATTCCTTTATTCTATGCTTGTTGTATGTGTTGTGCCATGAGCTTTTATATACAGTGTAGAATTGTTGAATATTGAGCTTGGATAAACCTTCTCTAGGTTTCTTGGATGTAATAGATATACAATTTGCACACTAGAACAGCTCTATATATAGCTAGCCAACACAGCTCCACTGGATACATTTTATTGCGCCACCAGACAGTCCTTCTAAAATAGAAGGGGCTGTTTGCTTCAAAGCATCCGCCTTGTTCTAATATTCGCAAGCAACCCAGACATGGAGGAATCAAACGAAAAGAAGACTGTTTCAATTACTCTGCGCTTGATCTGTGTTGTACTAGTGTACCAACATGAGAAGGTGAGAGGCTGTTCATTGAATATTGCAGTGCATTATGCCCCGAAGTGTGGCCCGCAATTATGCTGTCTGAACACGCACTAACTCTTATTCAGTTCTCGTCAGGATTTTAGTTCTAGTAGTTAGATGTCTACCTATGTGAGATTTATTTACATATGAACATATAAATCTATTACTTGGGCATAAAAAATAAATTTTTAAATTTAAAGGGGTTTTGCCACAATCTCATTTCATACTTCCTGTATCCAGCTCTTCAGCTCTGTGTGCTCAGAAAGGGCGAGTGTGATTTGTTTGAATTGCATATCATGTGATCCAGCAGGCTGACATCACCATGCATTTCCTCTCTGTAGTCAAAGAAAGGTCTGCTTATGTAAAGCATTGTGACTAGCTGAGATGTAAAGTTTTTGTCTTCAGGCACAAGGGTCCTAGGTTAAAATCCCTGTAGAAACCAAACCTGTGTTTTTTTTTTCTCTTTATCTATGCACATACCTAATTGAGGTTTCTTTTTTATTTATTTGCACTGTTTGGCTAAATAATGAGTACAGAGGATGGGAGTTTGAACACTCAGTAGCTGCCTAAGAGGAGAGGTGATGTCTGAGCATGTCTGACTAGGAGTGAGGAGCTCTCAGCTCTGGTTGTATCCCCTGGAGATGAGCTGTAAACAATGGATCACTAAAGGACAAGCTAAGACAAAAACAGTGCAGAATTTTTAATAATAATGAATGGTGAAAATGTTTGTTATTTCATTTGCAAGCTTCCCACATCAATTTTACTTTGTGGCAAAACCCCTTTAAGGGCCCTCTTCACTTTAAATTCTCTCAAAATGTTTGGTAAAATAAATGAAATTGTACAACGGAATAGATCTGTTTTTATGTAACTGGTAATAAAATCTCTTCAGAATTATGAAATGAAAGATGTTTGTTTGTTACTGGTTAGTAAAAAAAGACCTGACTCAGTTCAGATGTGGGATACATGAAGAACTTTAAAATAATATTCATAACAATAATAATAAGTATCTCCATCACTAACTTCATCATACTTCATATGCTTACCATTTAGGGTGACATGTATGAAGAAAGGCGCGATGTAAATAGTTGGTTCTTTTGTTATAAGGGCCCGATGTATGAAAGAGGGGTTTTTGTGCTTATAAATGGTGTGTAAAAATTCGACGCGCCTCGCCTATGGGGGTTTGGCCTTACGAAACTTAGGCGATTAGTAATGTGTAAAATATATAAAGGCTATAGTAGGGTGGAAATAAAAAAAAAATCATTAGAATAGCATGTCAGTGATTTGAAATTTTGGTATGATCCCGCTTGGTGGACCCCAGGTTCCCAGTAATACCCGTGCTGTGCGGGTTTGCTTATGTGGATTTAAAAAGGGGAGGACAAAAAATACTTTTTAAATTTTAAAATTTCAAAATTTAAAAAATTTTAAAAATTGAAAACAACATCAGGGGGGATTTAATGTAAAAAATTTGTTTTAAATGCTATGAATTTTAAATACATTTTATAGGAGATTTCTATTTTTGGGGATATGTATTTTTATATTAATTTTATATGATAAAATTTTTTATTAAATTTAAATAATAAAATTTTATACAGTTTGATAATTATAATAAATTACTTTTTATTAATGTACTGGTGTGATTTGAGAAATATTGGACATTTTTTCCCCTTACAGCAAATCTAGCTTCATTCTATCCTCAGGCTCAGGCAGACCACATTGAAATATGTCTGCCTGTCGGAGCAGTAATGGGCCTAGTTTTGCCAAACCACATTCATATATGTGTCTAATGTTACGAATGTGGTGCGACACACCTCCATAATGCCCCAAGAACGCCCCCAAAACACCCCTCATGTTAGGTGCATTCGAAAGTGTCGAGTCTTACGAACAATGTGCCAAAACACGCTAGGCGAAATTATACATAGTAGCTGGCTCAGTTAGGTGCATTGTATGCCAGGGAAAAAGGGTGAAAAAAACCCCCTTTATACATGTTGCCTTAATGTCTAAAAATTTTTTATTTGGAATGTTGCAAATATTTTATTTTGTGGTCATGTTTGAAAGACCTTTTTTTTAAAATTTTTTAGCCTGTCTCCGTTATTTAAAAACCTCTAAGAGAAGCATTTAGACATGCAAAACAAATAGCTAAGATCTCCCAGCAAGACTAAGACAAAACATGAGAAGCATTGCAAAAGATTTGTTTGAAAAATTGACAATGGAGATTAAGGTTCAGAAGAACACTTTAAAAAAAAGGGAAAAAAAAAAGAAGTTCAAAAGAAATAACCCATAGCTCTGGAGTTAAAATATTGGATCTTCCCTTTGGGGTTGGGGTCCAGCTCAAAAACAAACTTTTTTCAAAATACACCTAATTACATTTTGTGATGGTAATGATGCAGAAATTGTAATTATGATTGCACTCCCCCCCATTAATGTTGTAGGACGGATAAAGCAAGGAATGCAATTTTTAGAAGATGGGGAGGGGAGGAAGGTATTAACTGTGAGTCAAAAATTCTTTACAGTAATCTTAAAAAAGGACAGAAGGAGTCTAAAGTCATTGTACAGTAGAAAGAAGGCTTTCATAGATTTTTGAAAAAATATGTCTGATTCTTTTCCCTGATCAATGTAATAGAGGAAATGAACTGCTCTATTGTTCTCCTTTGTATCAAGCTTCATGGCCAATAAATTTAGGCAAATCCCTACAGAATATATAAAGTAAGAATTTTACAATTCAAATCAATGTTTTTGCCTATTATTGTTATTGAATTGTAACACTTTTACAAGGAAAAAATGGAAGGTATAAAGCTGTTTTAAAAGTTTGAAATTTGTAAAACATTTTTGCTATAAACTTATAGTCAGGTGGGTGTAGTTGGATCAGGAGCAGAAAAGTCAGGGCATGCAAAATTCTTTTATAGTCATGGTCAACAGGAAGAAGGGTCAGGGCCAGGCCGGGACAAATGGAGAGGCCAATAAAACAAACTGAGGGTCAGACCCAGGAAATGGCACACTGGAAATTGCTCAAAACACTATAAGGCATACCAACAAACTGGTAGTGAGTTGAAGGTGTGGTGCCCTTTAAGTAGCCTCAGGTAGCTGTCTAAAAGCTTTAAAAGATGGGTGGCCCATGCTGGTCCTTTAAATCACCAAGGCAAGTTCAAGAGTCAGGGCTGGGGGTATAGACCGTGTTGCCATTTGTGACAGAACGTTGCCCTATATTATTATGTGTCAGAGACCTCACATTTTTATTTGTTTCTAATCATTTCTTAATTTTTAGTACTTACTATTTACAATACTTCATTTCTGTAAATACAGGTGAAATAAAAAATTTTGAAATCCTAATTTGTGGATTCTCCATATGAAATGTGACTAAATTCTGGAGTCTTGCAGTATTTCTTAGTGGAAGCTTCTAGATACTCACACTTAATTCCCCATTAAGCACATGTTAGCCTGCACACTTCAGATGAAATGGCAGAACACTTGTGTCGTGCCATATGTCTGTTTAAAATATTATTTTAGGTGAATAGAAACTAATATTACATTTAAACTAAATGTTGATACATTACCCCTATTGTTTCAGTAGGCTTCAGAAACCCTATTACTGTCATAGTCTCAATAGAACCAATATCTTTCCATGAGAAACATTAATCCATTTGGCATCCATGTAAATTTTTGAGCCTCAAAGAGAAAGATTCTAAATGGCGTAAGTAAAAAAAATACGACTCTTGCTTTGTTTCCAGTACAACAATTTATCACTGTCCGTAACACATATGGGCCCTTTTCATACCCTGTACAAACACGCATATAGCTTACATTCTGACACCTCTTCAGAAAGACAAAGGTGCTCATTTATCAGAGTTGAGGTTTCTCTGTCCTTCATACTTTGGAATAAAGACGAGATTTTTTAAAAAGCTTTTTGGAAAGAATGTTTTATGACTCTTACAATTAAATCTTGAGGAACTGGAGGAGTAGGGATTGGGTGTGGAAATGGCAGTTAAAATGCTTTCAGTCTTATTGTTTCTTTATTGTATTGATTTCAATGCTGCACTATTATAGTCTAGTTGGTGGAAATATGTTTGAAGAGCAACATTTTCTAACCTGCTGATTGTTGAACTTTAAATACAGTTTGAACAGCCTGTAATTCTACAAACCTGCTTAAAATAAACCACCAATACTCTAATGCATTATCATTATTCAAATTTGAATTGGGCACAATGTGAAGCCCAATTCACTGCACTGTGGTGCTCAAAGAACATAAAAAATAGATAGTCATAATTAAAGGGAATGTGTCATCAAAAATGACTTATTGTTTAACTCACATTTTTATGTTCAACACATTTTTTGGTTATTTTTTTTTCAATTTTCCATATCACTTTCAATATTTTTAACTAATTCTAAAGTCCTGCAGTTTTCACTTTGGCCACTAGGCCTAATAATATTCTGACACTTTCTGTTCTGTACAGACAGATTCTCAGTTGTCTGCTCATTATCAGCACAAAGAGGATCAAAATGAAAGGAGACACCAGTGTAAATAGATAACACAGGATCCAACAGTCACAGTTCAGCCTTTCACCTCCATGCACACTGATTTCTTCTGAGGTCACAGAGCATGACTAGAAAATTCTGCCTATAGAAGTGAATGGGACTGAGTCAGTCTTAAGGCTCCTATGTGCATGAAGCTACTGTAAAGCATCTCTCTGACTGCTGTTAAAGCAGTGCAAACAAGGCCTAGTGGCCAAAGTGAAAACTGCAAGACTTACAAAATATTGAAAGTGATATGAAAAAGTGATATGAAAAATTTAAAAATAAACAACCAAAAATTCCTAAAAAATATGTTTAACATAAAAATGGGACTTAAACATGACTCATTTTTTGATGACACATTCCCTTTAAGGTAAATAGAAGAAAAAGTTGCTGACACTGTTTGCCAATCTGTAGGGTTTTATACAAATCTTCCAGAGAAGTAAATTATTAATTTCTTTTTCATTTTCATAGGGCAGATAGCTAAACTCTTACAGCCTCATGTATGACAACTGTCTTGGTCTAAGACTTTCTCTGTTGCCATAGCAACCATTCAGAGCTCCCCTTTCATTTCATATAGTGCACTGAAAAAATGATTGGTTGCTATGGGGAACAAAGTCTAAGACCTAGAAAGTTTTCATACATGTCTCCCATGGTGGTTTTGTTAGGATCAGACAGAAAATTATAGAACAAGTTCTGGTGCAACCAGTTATAGCTACAGGCAGGCTCGGACTGGGCCGCCGGGGGACCGGGGAATCCCCCGGTGGGCCCCCCCGAGCCGCTGGGGGCCCCGGAGGCAGTGCAGTCGCTCCCCGGGGCCTGTCCGTGCATGCGGTCCCTGAACGCCCGGGACCTGCGTCCCGAGCGCTCAGAGACCGGCCCGGTAGCCGGGGACTAATGTCCCCAGCTCCCGGGGCTGCCCCGGGGGTCAGCGGAGCACACCCGCCACTAGCGCTGCGCTCCGCTGATCTCCCGGCAGGCTGAAGACGCTGGGCCTTCAGCCTGCCGGGCGGGGCCCCCTACTGCTGACGTAGGCGGCGCGGGGGGGTGACGTCACTCCAACGCGCCGCCTATCCCATTTGCAGCAGGACCCGGGCGGGCAGCTCGGAGCGGCCGGGAACCGGGCAGGAGCCGGACCCAGGTAAGTGGCTCTTTGTTTTTTTTTTTTTTTTTTTTTAAAAACTATCTACAAGGGGGCCCTGGCTACAAAGGTGGTCCTGGCTACAAGGGGGGCCCTGGTTATAAAGGGGGTCCTGGCTATAAGGGGGGGCCCCTGGCTATAAAGGGGGGCCCTGGCTACAAGGGGGCCCTGACTACCCGGGGGGCCCCTGGCTATACCGGGGGTCCCTGACTGCAAGGGGGGGGTCCCTGACTGCAAGGGGGGGGGCCCTGACTGCAAGGGGGTCCCTGGCTACAAGGGGGGCCCTGGCTATAAAGGGGATCCCTGGCTACAAGGGGGGCCCTGCAAAAAAGGGGGTCCCTGGCAAATAAAAGGGGGGTCCCTGTCTGCAAGGGGGGGGGGCCCTGACTGCAAGGGGGGACCTGACTACAAGGGGGGTCCCTGGCTATAAAGGGGGTCCCTGGCTACAAGGGGGTCCCTGGCTACAAAGGGGGTCCCTGGCTACAAGGGGGTCCTGGCTACAGGGGGTCCCTGGCTACAAGGGGGGCCCTGGCTAAAAGGGGGGACCTGACTACAAGGGGGTACCTGGCTAAAAAGGGGGTCCCTGGCTACAAGGGGGGTTCCTGGCTACAAGGGGGCGCCCCTGGCTATAAAGGGGGTCCCTGGCTACAAGGGGTCCCTGGCTACCTAAAAGGGGGCCCTGGCTACAAGGGGGGGCCCTGACTACAAGGGGGGCCCTGACTACAAGGGGGGGCCCTGGCTACAAGGGGGCCCCTGGCTCCCCGGGGGGACCTGCCTATCCGGGGGGTCCCTGGCTACAAGGGGGGTCCCTGACTACAAGGGGGGTCCCTGGCTACAAAGGGGGGCCCTGGTTAAAAGGGGGGCCCTGACTACAAAAGGGGCCCTCACTACAGGGGTCCTGGCTACAAGCGGGTCCCTGGCTACCTAACGGGGGGGCCCTGGCTACAAGGGGACCCTGACTACAACGGGGGGCCCCTGGCTACAAGGGGGGCCCTGACTACAAGGGGGGCCCTGACTACAAAGGGGGGCCCCTGGCTACCTTAAAGAGGGCCCTGCCCTACAAGGGGGGCCCTGGCTACCTACAGGGGGGCCCTAACTCCAAAGGGGGGGGCCTGACTACAATGGGGCTGGTTTACCAAAAGGGACGCTTTGACTACCTACAGGGGGGCCCTGACTACAAGGGGGCCCTGGCTAACTAAATACTAGAGGGGCCCTGATACCTACACAGTATATTTAAAGGGGGCCCCTTTAACAAATACAGCTTACCTAACTGGAGAAACCCCCTTTACCTACAGACTGGGGCCTTGCCTATTTGCTACCTACCTAGGGTCTTTGTTACCTACCTGGTAATATAATTGAGAGGGCAGAGCGCCCTTTGTTGTAGCATTATCTCCGAGGGTTATTCCTCTCCCCACCCTCCAACCCCTTAGGATACTAGGCCTCTAAGTTATGGCTTGTATCGCTCTTCCACCCCTGGGTAGTTTGTACAGAGGTGGGGGAATTAGGTAAAGAGATGCTGGAAAATTTGAGGTTCTAAGATATTTGTGTGTAATTTTTTGCAGGGATGAGTGGTGGCCGGGACAAGTCAATCATGGCGGTGTGGAACGGATGCAGAAAAAAAGGGAATAAGAACGACTCATGAGAGAAGAGGAACGACTCCTCAGATAGGAGTCTCGGTGGTTTCCTAATTTCAGGGGTTATTTTACTTCTATATTGGATCAGTGCTGTATTTCCTGTAATGTGATGTGACCTTTAGCTGGTGTCTGACCCCCTATGTGGTCTCTTATGGCGGTGTTGTAGGTTATACCTGAGCTGGTGTTGATCTCTAAAGTGGTCTCTTATATGGCGGTGTTGTAGGTTTTATCGGCGCCCGGTATAATGCCAGCGTACATTTGTCCCTTATTGACCCTGTGATATGAGTTACACTTTGTCTTTCTTGCTGGTGGGTTATTTTAGAAGGTAGTGAGGTGTGTGACCAAGGGAAACATGGTGGGGGATAATGTATGTGGGTGGAGGGGGATATTGTATGTGGGTGGGGGGTATTGTATGTGGACGGAGGGGGATAATGTAAGTGGTTGGAGCGGGATAATTGTATGTGGGTGGAGGAGGGATATTGTATGTGGGTGGAGGGAGATATTGTATGTGGGTGGAGGGGGATAGTATGTGGGTGGGGGGATATTGTATGTGGGTGGAGGGGGATATTGTATGTGGGTGGAGGGGGATATTGTATGTGGGTGGGGGGTATTGTTTTGGGTGAGGGGATATTGTATGTGGGTGGAGGGGGATATTGTATGTGGTGGAGGGGGATTTTGTATGTGGGTGGAGGGGGGTATTGTATGTGGGTGGAGGGGGATATTGTATGTGGGTGGAGGGGGATTTTTGTATGTGGGTGGAGGAGGATATTGATGGGTGGAGGGGATTTTTGTTGTGGGTGGAGGGGGATAGTGTATGTGGGTGGAGGGGGATATTGTATGTGGGTGGAGGGGGTAGTGTATGTGGGTGGAGGGGATAGTGTATGTTGATTGGAGGGGGATATTGTATGTGGGTGGAGGGGGATATTGTATGTGGGTGGAGGGGGATATTGTATGTGGGTGGAGGGGATATTGTATGTGGGTGGGGGGGGGGATATTGTATGTGGGTGGAGGGGGATATTGTATGTGGGTGGAGGGGGATATTGTATGTGGGTGGGGGGGGGATATTGTATGTGGGTGGAGGGGGATGGTGTATGTGGGTGGAGGGGGATGTTGTATGTGGGTGGGGGGGGGGAGTGTATGTGGGTGGGGGGGGAATTGTATGTGGGGGGAGGGGGATATTTTTTATGTGGGTGGAGGGGGATATTGTATGTGGGTGGAGGGGGGGTATTGTATGGGGGGGGGGGGGGGATTGTATGTGGGGGGGGGGATATTGTATGTGGGTGGAGGGGGAATTGTATGCGGGTGGAGGGGATTTGTTTTGTGGGTGGAGGGGGATATTGTATGTGGGTGGAGGGGGATATTGTATGTGGTGGAGGGGGATGTTGTATGTGGGTGGAGGGGGATAGTGTATTGGGTGTGGGGGATTGTTGTGGGTGGAGGGGGATATTGTATGTGGGTGGAGGGGATATTGTATGTGGGTGGAGGGGATATTGTATGTGGGTGGAGGGAGATATTGTATGTGGGTGGAGGGGGATAGTGTATGTGGGTGGAGGGGGATATGGATGGAGCTACTTACCCCTGGTGTCTATGATATGTTAGATGCAGATATGTGACTCTCTTGCTATTGTACTACACAATACAGTTCTGTTTCGCACACTGTATTATGTGGTAAAATGGGCGCATTTATGTCCGAGAGGCCGGTAATATTCTCATGTACAGTATGGTGGGCCCCCCAAGATCAATTCCCCTGTGGGCCCCAGACCCCCCAGTCCGACACTGGCTACAGGCAGTTCTTATCTGAGATTTGTGAAGGATGAAATGGCTGTTCTCCTAAGACACATATAGGATCATTAATTTAGAAAAGTTCTGACTGCAGTAGGAGATAGGGTAGACTTTGGGAAAGAGAATATTGATGTGAAAGACAAAATTTATTTTTATTTAAAAAAAAGTGTGTATTTTGTACATTTATCATTTGCTAAATAAATAAAGAAGTAAAAAACAGATAATATTTAAAAATATATATGGTTGGAAGGGAGCTGCCTCTATAGTACCACCTATTGCAGGTAGCTTCCCTGTCAGTAAAGAGTTTTGTAACATGACTAGGGACTTTGTCAAGTCAAAAAATCATCTATATGAAATAACTCCTCTGTAGACAGCTGTTTTAGGGGTTTTTGCCCTTTGTCAGTACAAAGCAGGGTCTGTTTGAGCGAGTAAGAGGTGTTTGATGCAGAGAAGCAACTTCCAATAGTTGTGCCCTAAAGAGATAACTCTCTTCCTTCCTCATTGGAGCTTACTTGCATATCCTTTTTTTTTGCAGGGAGTATAGCATGTTCTATAAATCTTCTCACACCTTTAGGCCGTGTTCACACGGCTTATTCAAGCCGTAATTGCGGGATGGATCCCGCCCCCAATACGGCTTGAATAAGGGGTGGGGCCGGGGGCGCGGCGGGGGACCTGCCCGCCGGCCCTATAGACAATGCATTATTTATGGTGCGTACGCGCTGTAAATAATGTGCATGTCACTTTCTCCCCCCGCGAAGGATTCGCCGAGCGGAGAGGAGCGACGGAATCCACAATTCTCTATGAGAACTGTGGATTACCGTAATGACAGGGACGGATTGGAGCCGTACTGAAGCGCAAATCCGGCGCGCAGTACGGCTCCAATCCGCGGCCAAACAAGCCGTGTGAACATGGCCTTATGGTGTTCTCCACAAGAAGAATTTGTACTGCCCTAGAGTAAAAACATGGGACAAGAGGTTAAATATTGTGCAGTCCCTTCAGCCTTATACTAAATATATGAGTAATCTGAGACATACAGCTTCTTTGGGATTAATTGCCTAAAGACTGTTTTTAAGTGCTATACTTATAATAAAGTACATCCAACGCAACCAATCTGTTTTAAATGACAGACCAAACCTAAATTGAAACTGATGAAAGAGAAGAAAAAAGTATCTTGGCAACATATTTTAAGCTATGCAGTTTTTCTACCTCAGCCTACATTATTAACTTATTTATTTCAAAAACATAACAGTAATCCTTCAGAATTTTTATGAGATTGGTAGGAAACAACAATAAACATTAGGAAAAAATAAACAAACTGCATGCAGATATTGCTTTAAGCCCTTACCGATCAGTCATACGGGTATGTGTAGTGCACCGTACTAGATTACTGCCAATGGCGATGATGACCTTACTATTTGATTGAGCAGGTTGCCCACCATATTCTAAATGAGCAACACAAAATACTGACACCCCTTGCCGTTTGTGTATGTCTGTGTCTTTAAGTAAGCAATGATCCATTTTTCTGTGATTTCACACACTTATTCAAGGTAACAAAAGTGTTATACTTTTTAAAGCGAAAAATAGTGAAAGGAAGATAAGATAAGGGTTCATTTAATTCTGACAATGTTCTGGCAAGACTTTTACACCTTATATATTTGGCTTGCTTAAATAATTGTTATAATTGAATTTTTAATAAATGTTTAATCTGCTTAAAAAATTAATTATATTTATATGGCAGCAAGTTAACTTTTTAAATAGCAGATGTTTCTTATGTACAACCCTATTTGTTTTCACAGAAAAAAACTTTGCATATTACTAAACTTTCAAAACATGGACAATAGGTAAAAAAATCAACAATATACTTAGCACTTACAAGAAATTCTTGATATGTACAATTTTTCTATGCTATGCTTTCATTGTTTATTATGTAATTTTTAATATAGTGTTAGGAATCCCTGGAGCAGATAAACAGAAAAGGAAGACAGACTGTGAGCCCTGACGCTATGCCCCCCAAATCTGTCCTTGCCTACTTGCCTACCCGCCCCTAAATAGTCAGCGGCAACTCGGCGGCGGTCCCTAACCTAAATACATAAACCGAGAGAACAACAGAAAAGAACACCGACAATACAAAAAGGGGAAGTTGGACAGACCAGGTCAAAAGCCAGAGCGGGCGAACAGTACAAAAACGTATGGCAAAAAAGATAGTCAGAGGAGAAGCAAGATATCAACAACCAAAAGATAAGAGTGGAATGCGCACCGATCTAGTCAAGAACTATAACTGACAAGGAACACACCTTCTCATTCCAACAGTTTACTGTATGTTCATGACTATAAAATTTGTAGATGCACACTGAAGGCATCAAAACTATGAATTAACACATGTGGAATTATATACTTAATAAAAAAAGTGTGAAAAACTGAAAATATGTCTTATATTCTAGGTTCTTCAAAATAGCCACTTTTGCTTTGATTACTGCTTTGCACACTCTTGGCATTTCTTGATGAGCTTCAAAAGGTAGTCACCTGAAATGGTCTTCCAAAAAGTCTTGAAGGCGTTCCCCGAGATGCTTAGCACTTGTTGGCCCTTTTGCCTTCACTCTGCGGTCCAGAATTATACGTTGTATTTGGCACATATTGCTTTTAAACTATATAAGGAGGAATGGATACCTCCATCTTGGTTTCCTGCACCACGCCCACCTCCACAGGCTTATATATCAATGCACTATGCTTTGTAAGGTAGGTGCATTTTTCTCTCTGCATTTTGGAGGCCGTTTGGCACAATGAGAGGTCTGAAGTTGACCCTAGTGAGAGATAAGATAGAGTAGGACCACCCGCCTGAGATTCCGTTGTAAGCCAGAGTTGGCTTGAGCATTTTTTGGCCAAATACATGCGAACTAAGAATCTCAAAGTTTATTTCATATATTGTAGATAGCATAAAATGCTTCTTTGTGTAACGGACTTGGTAGTGGATCCGCTGGACCACCGCAGGCGATGATAGCCACGCCAGGGAACGGAATCTAAGTAGCCCCCGGTTTTCACAGGATGCAGCCGCAAAGCGGGATGGCCTTGCCGCGGCTTGAGGCTACCAGGTCGGCCCCCCTGACGTGACGGGCCTGCGGCGGCAGCCGCGGTACAGCGAATAGGGTACTCTAAAATAGTATCCCAGAATCGTAGCGGGTGGGGCAGGCAGTATGGTCAGGGCAGGCGGGCAGAGGTTCGGGAAGTCGGGAAACGTAGCCAGGTCATGGTTACACGGCCAAGGCAAATAGACTATCGGAACGCTTTCACAAAGCACGGAGGGAACAAAAGATCCAGCGGGGAAGTGACGTGGACCAAACTTAAATAGAGACAGCGCTCCGGCAATTAGCCCAATTTACGGCGCACTGTCCCTTTAAATCTACATGATCGAGCAGGGGCCTTGTACGCGCGCGCACATTGGGGGCGCGCATTTGCATTCCGGCCAGCAGGGCACACGGAGCCGAACAGGGGAGAGCACGGGTCAGGTGAGGAGGACGGCACGGATGCAGCCACGGGCGGCAGTGGGGACCCGTGGCGGCACCCGTCCCCCGGCCGGGAGACCTGGTGGTGGAAAACGGGTGCGACCGCGGTCTGTGGACCGGACCGCGGCGAAACCCGTTAACAGTTACCCCCCCCCATAGACCTCCCCTCCTTTTTAGGATGTAGAAACATGAGGAGGATGGTTACGATTCAGGATGTTGCATTCTGGCTCCCAAGGACCTCTCCTCGGCGTGACGAAGCCCTTCAATCTACGAGGAAGAAGCGCTTCCCTTGACCGTTTCATCTCAGATGTCCCTTTACATCAAAGATTTCGGCGGACTTGGCTACTGGGGAAGGAGTTACATTCTTGAGAGAGAAAATGGATTCAGGACCAGCGGCTTGGGGCCTAAGGTGAGGGAAGGCATGGAATGCGTTTGGAATCGGAGAGATGGAGGCAGGGATGAGCTTGTAAGTCACGGGTTCAACTGCCGAAGGAACCCTTGAAGTGGTCCGAGAAGCGTGGGCCCAATTTGAGAATAGGAACTTCAGGCGCACGTACCTCGTGGGAGAGCCAAACTTGTGTCCCTGGGAGGAATGTTGGGGCGGGTTTCTCCTTCTTATCAGCCTGAGTCTTCATACGGGCAGAGGCCCGAAGTGGGAAGTCGGTCTCCTGCCCCAGATGGCTTGATATTTCCCAAGTTGGTCGTTGACAGCGGGCACATCCGAATTATGTGGGCAGGGGAAGGGTGGGGGGTGCGGATGGGCGGCCATAGACTACAATGAATGGAGAGACGCCGGCTGCCTCCCTTGAGAGCGATGGTTGTTACGAGAATTGGCCCAGAAGGGAGCAAGCTCGGCCCAGTTGTCCTGCTTCCAGATACAAAGTGGACGTAGGTATTCCCCAAGAATCTGGTTCACCCGCTCCACCTGACCATTGGATTGAGGGTGATATGCTGACGAAAAAGTCCTGCTTGACTTGCAGACGGGAGCATAGGCACCGCAGAATCGCGGATGGAAACAAATTGGACACAGCGGTCGGAGGACAATTGTGTGAAGGTAACCCATGTAGTCGGAAAACAGTAGGAAAGAAACGATTGGCTAATTGTGGAGCAGACGGCAGGCCAGGGAGAGGTAGAAGTGGGGACATCTTCGAGAAAACCGGTCAGTAACCACCCAGATGACCGATATTCCAGAGGAGGCGGAAAGATCAGTGTGAAAAATCCATGGCTATGGGGTGTGTCCAGGGGACTCAGGCAGGGGCAGATGGATGCAGGGACGACCTGCAGGCCTGTGGCGTGGGACCTTGTTCGAGCACCATGTGATACAGTCGAGCGTGATAGTCCCTAGACATCTGTGCCAGGGTTCGCGCCCACCAGTGAGTGCCGTTTGAGATTCAAAGCGGTAAGACTCCGTGCTCCGGAAGATGTCCAGCCAAGAGACGAGCTATGGCCCCATTCCAACACCTTCTTCCTGAGTGCAGGCGGGCACGAAGGTCTTGGCCAGTAGGGGACGTTATGGAGATCTGCGGGTAGAAGCCCCAGATGAACAACCGTTCGGGAGAAATGATGTGTTGTGAACAGGGTTCTTCACCGGCCACGTCCGAGGCACGGGATAGGGCGTCACTTGACATCTTTTTCTCAGCAGGTCGGAAATGTATGCGAAAGTCGAAGGCCAAAGCGTGAGGGAAAAAGACGTGACCATCGGGACCTTGGCGAGGATTTTCAAGCGCTGGGGCTGTCTGAAAGGATACAGTAAAATTCTTATGGTCCGTAAATATGTCGATAGGCATGGCGAAGCCCCCTCCAGCAGATGTCGCCACTCCTCCGGGCTAACCTTGATGGCCAAAGAGTTCCCGGTCCCCAATGGCATAGTTCCGCTCCGCCGGGCGAAAAGGGTCTTAGAGAAGAACCCACATGTGAAGAATCTTGCCCTTGGGGACCTTTCTGTGTGAGGACCGCCCCTGCCCCCACAGAAGAAGCATCCTACTCCAAGGAAAACGGCCTTCTCGGAATCAGCCGGACCAAAACAGGTGCAGTGGAGAAGGAGAAGGCGTTCAGAACAACAACAACGCCTTTTCAGCCTCAGGAGACCAGGCATCTCGGGTTCGCGTTCTTCTAGTGAGGGCAGATAGGAGCCACCTCAAAGTGGACGAAGTGGGGAAAATAAATGCGCCGGGTACATAATTCGCGGTAAGCCCAGGAAGCGACTGGATGGCCGCAAGACCGACAGGACGGAGGCCATTGCAGTACCGCAGAGAGTTTAGCTGGGTCCATATTAGGCCCATGGCTGAGACGATATAACCTGAGAAGGGTAGGCTGGGATGATGGATTATGAACATTTCTCCAGTTTGGCGTACAGTCGATTGCTGCGCAGACGTCGCAAAGAATCCTGGCGCACTTGGGTTCGGTGCGTACTGAAGGATCGGGGAGAAAATAGGATGTCATCAAGTACACTACAACACAGGTGTACAGGAGATCCCGGCAAGACATCGTTTAACAAATTTCTTGAAACAATGCTGGAGCGTTGCAGAGCCCAAAGGGCTTACGGAGATATTAAAATGGTCCATCAGGGTGTTAAACGCCGTCTTTCCACTCGTCCCCCTCCCGAATATTTCTGATGAGGTTGTAGGCACTCGCAGATCAACTTGGAAAACCACTTTAGCCCCTCTGGAGGCGGTCGAAAAAGTTATTGCGATCTGAGGAGAGTGGTTAGCGGTTTTTTACAGTGATTTTATTGAGTCCCCGGTAGTCTATAACACGGAGGAGGGAACCATCCTTCTTCTTACGAAGAAAAACCCGGCTCCGGCTGGGAGGGAGGGACTTTACGGAGAAACCCTTTCTGCAAGTTCTCCTGAATGTAGGCCGACATGGCTGAGTCTCCGGTTACGGAAAGCGCGGGTAGACCCTTCCCCGGGGCGGGACTGGTTCCTGGAAGAAGGTCAATGGGGCAGTAGTAAGCCGATGTTGGGTGGCTGCGTATCGGCCTCCTTTCGGAGAATCGTCCAACAAAGTCCTGGTTACTCAGACGGTAGGAACTGGCAGAAGCTCGGCAAGCGGTGCGGAGTAAGTGGTAGGCCCACCGGGCGTGGTACTCCAAGCAGAGGTTCTCTGGCATTTGGGTCCCCCAAGCTGGACTTCACCGTCTTCCATTCCAGCAGTGTAGGGGCGTGACGTTGCAGCCAGGGGAAGCCCCAAGAGGATCGCGAGGAAGCACGGGACAGGACGTGGAACCCTGATCTTCTCCTTATGGTAGAGCCCCCACCCGGAGAAGAGTCAATGGCCGGTTATATACCTGGATGGGATCAGATGAGGAGTCCCCACTAACCGAGGAAATCAGCAGGTTTTTCCAGGCGGAACTACAGGCACGCCGGTACCGGGATACCAAAGAGGCATGGATAAAGTTCCCGCAAGACCCCGAGTCCAGGAAGGCAGAACTCCGAACGAAGAACCAGCGTCAGTCATCACCTCCACTGGCATCATCAAAGTGGAGCGAAGAAACTGCACCTAGAGCGCTCTCCCACTTGGCCAAGGTTGAGAGCATTTCCCGGATACGCTGAGGAATGAAGCAGCCTCTCTTTCTTGGTTAGCTCTCCTGCCTTTCAGTGACTGATAACGATGCGATGTGTGTGGCAAGGATGATTAATTCGACAGAGGAGGACGGGAGGTCTCTTGCTGCCAAAGCGTCTTTTACCCTGTGGACAGACCCTTTTGAAGGTGGGCGCAGAGGGGCGGCATCGTTCCACGCGAGCTCCGAAGCCAGGATACGGAATTGAACCGCATAGTCACCCCAGAGGACTCGCCCTGACGAAGGCCCAAGAGGGGCGGACTCAGCAGAGGAAGCAGCGCCGGACTCCTCAAAAACGGTGCGGAATTCCTGGAGGAAGATCTGTAGGCACGCGAGTCAAAGGGGTCGCTTCCTGTCCCAGAGGGGGGTGGTTGCCCAAGACAGGGCCTCCCGGAAAGTAGGTCTCACCACGAAGGCCACTTTAGAACCTCTCCGAGAAACTGGTCCGCCATCAGTCCCGTGCATAGAGGCACTGCGGATGAAACCCCGGCAGAGCATGGTATCCCCGGCAAAGCTGGAGGGTAGAGGGAGCCGAAGCTTGGGTCCCACGGTGGCCAAAGAACTGCCAGATGTAGTTGGAGCCACAGACGGAGGCGTGGGGAGGCGCTGCGGGAGGATGCTAGGGAGCTGAAGCATCATGGCGGAGAGCTGGCCCCAACTGCTGTCCTTGTGTGTGCGATTGTTGGTTTGCTGGGCAACAAACCGTCTGTAATATCCGTGATGCTGGCAGAGGCCACCTTTGGCGGGATCCATGGCTGGATCTTACTGTAACGGAGTACAAAAAAAGGGAGTTGGGTTAGTGGATCCGCTGGACCACCGCAGGCGATGATTGATAGCCACGACCAGGAACGGGATCTAAGTAGCCCCGGTTTTCACTGAGCCTCGCCGCAATGAGGGATGGACTCTGCTGCGGTTTGAGGCTACCAGGTCGTCCCCCCTGACGTGACTTGCCTGAGGCGGGCAGCGAGGTTGCAGCGAGGTACAAAATAGTGAATCCAGTAATCGAAGCGGTGGGCAGCAGTCTGGTCAGGGCAGGCAGCAGAGGTTCGGGAGTCGGGAAACGTAGCCAAGGTTCTGGTACCGGCCAAGGCAAATAGACTATCCAGGAAACGCTTTCACAAAAGGGCACTGGGAAACAAAGATCAGCGGGGGAAGTGGACGTGGGACCAAAACTTAAATAGGAGACTGCGCCCGGAAATTAGCCAATTACCGGCGCACTGTCCTTTAAATCTACATGACGAGGCTGCGCACGCGCGATAGGAGGCGGAGCAATGACGGCATCATTCCGGCCAGCTGGGGTCGGGACGAACGGGGGAGCGCGTGGTGGTCAGGTGACGGAGACGGGACGGATTGCAGCCACGGGCGGCAGTGCGGAACCCGCGGCGGCACCCGTCCCAGCCGGGGACTGCCGCCGGGGGACACGGGTGCGGACCGCGGCCCGTGGAGGGGACCGTGGGCAAACCGTTAACTTTGGAGTTTTCCCATGTTTTTTTTCCCCCTTTTAAAGGGGCGTGCCAGGTAGGGACTGTGTGCATATTTTAGGCCGAGCCATCCAGGGGACCCGGGTTTGCATTTTTTTTTTCAGAAGTTTTTCTGTGCAGAACTATAGGGTGTATTTGCACATTTTGCTTTTAAACTATAAAAAAGAGGAATGGATCCCTCAACTTGGTTTCTGCCCCCGCCCACCCACGGGGTTTTTAATAAATGTACTTGTTTTGAAAGGTAGGTGTTTTTTTTATTTTTCTTTGCATTTTGGAGGCCCTTTTGGCACAGGGAGGCTGAAGTTGACCCTAGTGAGAGATAAGATGAGTAGGACCCCCCGCCGAGATCCCGGTAAGCGGGGGGGGCTTGACTTTTTTTGGCCCAAAAAACATGAAACTAAAAATTCAAATTTTTTTTTCAAAATTGTAGAAGTAAAATGCTTTTTTGGAGATTTCCCATGTTTTTTTTCCCCTCAAAATATCTAACACCCCATAAAAATTTTAGCCATGGCAAAAAAGTGTATACCAGAAGTGAAAATGGAAAAATTGTCCCCAAAAGGGGTTCAATAATTTATGTGGCCCCATTATTTTACAGCCCCCTTTAAATTTCTCTTGGGATGGAGTTCAATGAGTTTCAAAGGTTCCATGGAATTCTCTACAGACCCCTCCATGTGATATTGGTGGTGTTGGAGCCCCTTGTGTCCTTTTTACTAAGGAGGATTAAAAAGGCCCTCCCAGCAAAGTCAAAGGGGACAAACCCCAAAAGGTTCCCCATAGCAGTCAGGGGTATTACAGAGCACAAGTGGCACTTTGTAATGCGTCTGATTTCGGGGGGGGGGGGAGGGGAAAGGCAGACGCACTGGAACCGTATAAACTTAGATTTAAGCTTTGCTGCAAAAATTTAGGGCAATTCAAAGTTGGTTTTATTAAAGGGTGTAGAGCAGGTTCATAATCGAGCATTTATGCATTAAATGCCAAATTTCATACATGCCGTCTTATGTGTCTTATGAATGAAAACTGTCTAGGTGTTAGTCTTTCTTTGTTGCCCACAGCAACCAATCAGGGTTCCCCTTTAATTTTTCCAGCGCACTGTATGAAATGAAAGCTGAACTCTGATTGGTTGCTATGGGAAACAAACAAAGTCTTACACCTACGCAGTTTTCATACATAAGGCCCTTTGAGTCAAAATTAATTCCAAGAGTTGTAACACAAAGCAATTATGGTTATTATGCTGAATCCTCCTTGATTTAAGATAGAATCATACTGCCTCCATGCCCCAATTGTGTGGACTATTGCTATAAAAAGCCTCCACATTAATTGAGGCCAGTTTGACATTCTGATCAATCATAAGACCATCTAGTTTTCGCAAAAGATTCGAAGTGTCTCGAATATAGGAAGGCAGTGCTACAATGAATTCATGTAATATCTTAATAAATCCAAATAAATTTCCATGTTTGGGTTAGGGGGTTTTACCCCCAAAACTATGGGATGTCCTTTCATAGGTGCCACTACCTTATGGATTTTCCGAAGAGAGTAAAAAGTAGGGACCTGAGGTTTTGTAGGAAGGAGAAACCGGGACTCACGTTTCGACACAAGGCCCATATTAACTGCACCAATGATAATTCTAATTCCTAAGGTGGCATAGCCGACAGTGTCTCTTTAAATATTCAAGCACACAGATACATATTGATCATGGTTCATGATAATGGTGTTGCCAGCCTTATCCTAGGGTTTGATTACTTTTTTTTTGGATAGGATTCAAAGACCATTTATGCTTTCAATTCAGACACATGTAAATTATGGTTAGAAGTTTTTTTTTTTAGATTTCTGAACAAGAAGTTCCAGATCATGGATAACTAACCTGCAAAACATCCATCTTCGATGTAACCATGGGGGGCATTCATCTGCTTTTCATCTTTGAATTAGTATAGGATCCACCTATATCTCCATAATTTTCCTATAAGATGTCTGTTAATACTATATCACCTGGGAGGAATCACATAAACCATTTTAGTTTCCCGGTGAAGAGATGGAGGTTCAAAAATCTTGATCTGTGTTGTAGGAACATAGTAAGACCCCTTGCAAAATACATTTTTCCCATGTAAGAACTTTGAGGGGAAGTTGTTACTTGATTTTTTTTTTGATGATTTGTTTCTTGGATTTGTTGGTCTTTTCTCTCAAAGTTTAGGATGGTTCATCCTGTTTTTCTAAAAAAGAAGAATAGGTTAATGAGGTAGCTGGTAGCAGCATGGAGCTTCGGCTCACCACTTAGCTCAAAATGAAAATCACATTCTTTTGAGATGGAAAACTAAAAAGGTTTTTTAAGTTTAACCTATTGGGGTGGACAGCTAAGTTTTGGGTGTTTGATTTTTTTTCAACAGTGACCCATTATGTAAAAGTTGGCATTGCCCGCCCTTTTTTTATACAATTTTGCACTTTTTTAAAAAAGGAAAAAAATTTGCTAAAAATTTATTTTTTATTACGGTTTGGGGGTTTAATAAATTTTATGCTTTCCCGGAGGTAAGGAATAACCCCTTTTTATGAAAATTTTTTTTTCACAGAAATTTTACCTATTATGGCACAAAGTATAAGAGGTTTTAAAAAGGGGGGGCCTGTTTTAGTAATGGTGGAGAAGAAAGAGAAAAGGGGGTGGTTTAATGTATTTTCCCTTTCATAAAATTATTGGAAGGGGTTTTTTCTTCCCTTTTACCAAAACCTTGGGTCTTCCCCTCCCTTTTTTCCCAAACTTCCCCTTTCCCCCCTTCCCCTTTCTACCAACCCTATTTTAAACTTAAATCCTAAAACTTTTTTTTTCCCTTCTTCCTTCTGGATTTCTAAATTCAAGATCACTGAAAAACCCAGAAACCCCAAAAATGATATAAAAAGTGTCCCTTTACCCCCTTTATCTTCAAGAAAAGAGAAGGCCCTATTTTTCCCCAAAA
The DNA here is from genome assembly GCA_025379985.1 of Phyllomedusa bahiana. Lineage (NCBI taxonomy): Eukaryota > Metazoa > Chordata > Amphibia > Anura > Hylidae > Phyllomedusa > Phyllomedusa bahiana. Next base: position 594 of record JAODAL010023888.1, on the reverse strand, counting down.
ATTCCCTTAATCTTGACGGGAATGTTCATTTCTTTGTTTTTTTAATAAAACTTTGATGGTGAAGTAAAACCTTTTCAACCAAATTCTTCAATTTCAGAGATGTTTTTTTTCTAATATTACTCTTTCTTTAAGAGAATTACCCTCGTCCCCAAGACTATCAAAAAAAATCTTTTGAATTTTTTTTTGGGGGAGTGAGAATAGAAATTTTTCCAACATCACTATGCCCCCCCCCTAAAAAAGGGAAAGGGAAAAGGGCCCCAGATAAACCAAACCCAAGGGGGATGGGGTTTTAAAATTTGGGGGACATAGCTTTTCCCTTCATTATACAAAGTAAAATTTTTTATGTTAATGTCTTGGGGTTGAAACGGACTATTTATGGATTTTCCAAATTTTGTTTTTTAAAAAGGAAAATTTAATAAATAAAAGGGTTATTTTTTTTCCACATTATATTTTTCCCGGACCATAAAATTTTTTTGCATAGTGATGGGCTGCACCGACGAAAGGGGTTATCCCGTTTCAAAATAGGGCCCCAAAAAAAAAAAACAGGAAAGGGGCCCTTAAAAGGGTTTTTCATGATTTTTTCCCCCATTTTTA
>JAODAL010023887.1:0-61746 GCA_025379985.1 Phyllomedusa bahiana | reverse complement strand
GTAAAAGGGGGTGGGGAAGAGGGCGCGAAGCGCGGGAGGGGGGATCCGTCCCCGTCGGTCAGGAGGGGTGAGAAGTAATTGGAGATCGGTATATCCCCCATTGAAGGGTTCTTGCGCATCTTAGCTAGCCTTTTGAGTCATCTGGATCCCATTACAAGCTAGCCTTCTATATGGAAAACGGATTACTGTGAGGAGCTCTGTCTATGTGCGTCCTGTCTCCTACATCGCAGGGCACGCCCCCCAAATCACCCCCTTTTGTCATTTTACAAATAAAAAAAATAATAAAAAGTTACACATATTTGGTATTGCCGCATCCCAAAAAATCTGATCTATTAAAATATAACATCATTAATCGTGTACACTGAACACCACAGAAGAAAAAAATTCCTAACTCCAAAATTGCATTTTGTTGGTCATTTCACATTGGAGTGAATTTAATAAAAAAACATTGCATGTATTCCAAACTGCTAGCAATAAAAAGTACACTCCAGCCCACAAAAATTCCCTTTCACTCAAGTCCGTAGGTTGAAGTACAAAAAAGTTATTGGTCACAGAAAATGGCGCTGACGCTCAAATTTCAAAAATAGAGCATGTTTGGAATTTTTTTTTACAGTAACACAGTGAATGTAGTAAAAACAAAACACCTGCAAACATGGAGCAAGTACTTTTTCACATTTTGCCCCACTTAGAATTTTTTTTTGCGGTTTCCCCGTATATTCTATGGTAGGGTGAATGACACCATTAGAAAGTACATCTTGTCCCTCAAAATAAAAACCCTCATGTGTCTATGTAGATGAAAAAATAAAAAAGTTATGGCTCTGGGAAGGTGGAGAGGGAAAAAACAAACGTGAAAAAAAAAAATAGGCCTCGTCGTTAAGGGGTTAAAACATGACACCAGTAGGCTATGGTATTCTATAAATCCGCTTAGCCATTTCAGACAATGACGTGTCCTTGATCAACAAAAAGGACAAAATTATTCAGCACATCAAAACACTAATAAAACAAACACAATCGTGCAGGCTGAAAAAGCAGAAAAACACAAAAAGCATTCAGAAGAAGCCAAGACGAACACAAACACTCAATCCATGGAGCTGCATTACTGCTGTCTTTTCTATACATATCATTTGAATTTTTTAGTGCACATTTTGATCACATTGTGTTTGCCAATCTACACATCAAGGTAATCTCATTAGATGGGACTTATCTATGACTTACCTGTCATGGGGCCAAAGCCACTAATTCATTCTGGGTAACAGGATCCAGCTAAACGTCAACCTTATAAAAGATAGCAATGATGCAATTCTGTAAATACCATGTCTGAGTGTGTCTTGGCTTTTGAGAGCTGCTGAGTCTTTTTTGAGCCACCAGTGTACTTGTTTCATCTAGCGCTTTAATGTACTGACTTTGTCATTTTTTGTATAGTACATTTTGAGCTGTTTGTATCTATTTAATTTGTGTGTATATATATTGGAGCATTCCCCTGCTTTACTGCAGCACACGTCTATCCTACAGCACTTTTTAAAAAAAATTAAAGGGGTTGTCTCACTACATTGATTCATCTTACCTCAGTCCTGTTTTCTTTGTTTCATTTTGAATTCAGTGGCGTGTTTACTGGCTTCCCCTAGGCTGCAGTAGAAGCCAGGTCTGTAGCTATAGCAACCAGTGCTGGCAGCCAATCATGAGAGATTGAACAGGTCTGAAGCTATAGTGACCTGAGGAGCTGATGCAGCCCATACAAGAGGGGATATCTCAGAATAGGTAGGACACTGCGAATAGATATATATTGCAAAGTGACTTGTTTTTGCAAGATCTTTAACATAAAAAGCAATCCTTGTAGTGAGACAACCCCTTTAAATATTCGCCAGGTTTGGGAATGGATTTTCGGTAAAAAAAATCTGTCCCTGTATGGGGTTTTATAGGGAAATTTTGGGATTATGGGAGTTTGAATTAAAGGTCTGTAGCTATAGTGACCTGGGAGCTGAGGCGCCCTACAAGGGGGATATTGGGAAAAAAAAAAAAAAAATGGGGTGGACACTTTTAAAGGGGCACATTTACAAATTTACTTGTTTTTGCAAGACTTTAAAAAAAAAGCAATCCGTAGTGGAAAAACCCTTAAAGTTTGAGGGCTGGCAATAGTTAAATCAGGACCTTTCTGAATCACTTTCATATTCGAATTCATATATTTTTTTTTAACTGGTTCAAAAGGGAATTTTTTTCGGTACTAAAATGACTAAATTTAGGTTTTAAAAATAAAAATAAGTCCAAACCCTTTGGTGTAGCTCTGTTTATATCTGAGCTCAAGAGGAATTCAGGCCTAAGTGGGCTGGAGTCTTTTTTTGGGTTTTAAGGACTTTTAGAATGGATATTTTTAAAAACTTTTTTAATATTTCAAATGGGTTTTTTTTTTTGTTGTTTTTTTTTGTTTAAATTTGTATTAGTGTAAGGTGGAAACAGCAGGAAGGGTGTCAATGGAGTGTACCCCCGGCCAGTGCCCTGGCATGCCCTTTAAAATGTCCAAACACATCCCCCCAAGGTAAGGAGACTTGGGGGAATGAACCCCAAACTTCAAAAGGGTGTCGCTTTTTAGATTCGAATATTTTTAACATGGAAATATGTTGATGGCTTCACCCTTTCCTGGGTCGGCCTTTCTTGGGGAGTGACAAGAGCAGGGGGGTGCTCACCCCCATGACCCCATGGGGTTTTACCTGGAGTTAAAAGCAGGGTAAGTGACTATGGTGGTTAACCCCTGGTCCCTTCAACCCTTGGGTGGAGCCCTGCTGGAAAACCAGCAGGGGGAACTTGCGACTGCAGTAAGTGACTCTGTTAGTTAGAGCCCGACGGGCAGGCGTTTTTTTTTGTTTGGTTTGTGCATCCCTTGCCATTGTACTTTCTTTTTGGCTAAATAAATACAGAACCCCCTGTATTTTCCCCTGGAATACGTTTGTCCTGCTGAACACGTGAAGTCACGATCCCAGAGGTAAGCTACAAGGTGGAGGACGCTTTGGGGAAAAAATGAGGAAGTATCTTTGAGACGGGGAAAAAAACGTTTGTCCTGGGTGAAGCAGTACCGCAGGTCAGCAGAGGTGGCTAAAAATGGATGATTTGGTGAAGCAGCTAATTCAAGCCAACGCAAACTCCAATGATGGGGGCCCCAGCCAGCAAAAAGCGCAAAGGACATCGGGGCGCAAGTGAGACGAATCGCCGCAATTTGAGCCCCACCGGGGCACGGTGGAAAGGCAAACGGAGGTAAACCCACGCTCAGCAACAGTACAGACCCTGGCTGAAGGCCAGAAGAAAAAAGTGTCGGTTCCACGGCCCCGCCTTTGGGTGCAAGGTTCCTGCGCAAGATGTCCGGGGGATGACGACATCGGGGCCCTCCCGGGGGACCTTTAGGGATAGCAGAGAGAGAGAGCTCCCCGGCGGCCCAGTGGGGGTTTTTTGTTTGTTTCCTTTTGGGCCCCAAAAAAGGAAATATTCGACTGCGTGTCCAAGAGCAGGATACAACAAATCCCGGGGGGAGATCCTGGCGACTGGGGGTTCCCCCTGGGTGGGGGGCCCCAGAGAGTACAACCCGGGGGTTTAACCCGGCCCAAAAGCCGCCAGGTACAAATGTAGACCTTTTCCCAAATTACAAAAAAGTGGCACAGCGGAGACCACAACCTGCCCAGGGTCGAAGGAGTGGCTGGGGGCCGTTTTGTGTGGGCCTTCCCCGTCAAGTCCAGAGGTGCGTGGGGTTAACCCCCGACCCCAAAAGCGTGGACGAATTGGTCGGGGTTTTTGTGGAACGGTACAGGCTACAGAGGGTTCCTGCAGGTCAATCCCCGGGGAACCCTCAGACCTCCCCCCCCCGGGTAAGATGCTCCTGTCCCGAAAGGGGGGTTTTCCGGGTAAAGGAAGGGGGGAGGGGCCCCCTCCCCCAAAAATGGGACCCTGTTTCAAAGGCCCGGGCCCCTTAGTTGTGGCGACCCCAGGATGGGACATGTGGCGGCCGTTCCCCGGGAGGGGGGCCCCCAGGAAGGGGAGGGGAGGCGTACCCCCTGGTTTGCCGGCCGTCTTTTCCCACTGGGGGCGTGCTGGAAAGGACCGAAAGAGTGCCTGTTACCTTTGGAATTTGGTGGGCCTCCCTGGACTCGGGGGTTAGGGCCCTTGTGCAACCCCGTGGGGGCCCCAGAGAAAACTTCTACGCCGGATGGGGGTAGTTGTACCATGGGGGGACACCGGGCTACCCACTCCCATATGGCAATAGAGATTTCCCTGTGGGGTCCCCCAAATGAGGTCCCGTGGTGCCAGTTTCCCTCACGCGCATTTATTGGTGTGACTTTCCGCTGTTTGGGACTGTGGGGAAAAAAAAATCATGAAATGTATAATGATGTCCCGCTGAAAAATGACGTGTGCCAAACAAATGGTAATGTGAACCTGTCCCTTTTCCTTGTCGGCCCTGGTGGAGCCAGAGGGCCCCCCTCTGAGTTAGAACTCTCCTTTTTGCCAGTCGAGAGGGAATTTTGGCAAAAACAAGTGGGGGGCCCCAAACCCTGGGAAAAGTTTGGGGAAAAGCGTAAGGTCATTGAGGGGACGCAGGAACCGGGGGGGATTTGGGCCCTCCCCTCACTTCGCGTGGGGGAAATTTATTATAACCCGGGTGAGAAGACGGAAACAGAGGTGGTGGGAACAGGGGTGTCCCGAACAAGTCCGTATGACTTAGAGCTGGCACTTCCCATGTGTTGGGGGGGACACTTGGGGGCGGAGAAAATGGGGAGCGGGTGGAGGTAACTTTAGGGCCCCCGGCTCTAAGGCAGTGGATGAATTCTGTCAGTCCTCCCGGGGTTTGGGGTCAGGTCCACCCCCCTAGCCCCCTTTTCGGGTCCAGGGTTTTCTCTCCCCATTAAGAGGACCTTTGAGCGGTTTGGGGCTGGATTGGTCGGCCCCCTCCTAAATCAGCTAGGGGGCCCAGATATCTTGGTTGTACGGTTTTTGCACCCGCTCCCTGAAGCTATAGCCTCGAAATACTCTTAAAGGGATATCTGGGGAGTGTTTCAGCTATTCACCCGTACGGGACCCCCAAGGGATCCTGACGATCAGGGTACCCGTTTAGCCCAAAGGGAAACCCAAAGAGCTAGCCCCCTGCAAAAATTGCCCCTGCGACCTCGGTCCCCATCCCGACGATGAAGGGTCGAGCGCTTTAATAAAACCTTAAGGGCATTTTAAAAAAGGTGGTGGAAAAGGTGGTGGGTTTGAGACCTGTTCCCCTATCTTAGTTCGCCATCCGGGAAGTCCACAGGATCCAGGGGGTTTCCTCCTTTTTGAGCTGTATATGGGAGAACCCCAGAGGGCTCCTGGAATACCCAGAGAAAAAGGGAGAAGAGGAAACCCCCTTTCAGAAGTGCCTAGGCATATGCCCGGGACAGCAGGAAGGATGCGGCAGTTATGCCCCTTGTAAGGGGAACATGCTACAGGCCCCGGAAGCCAGGGGGGGTTTTCAACAGGGGGCCCCAAAAGTCGGTTTTTAGCCCCCGGGGGGCAGGGTGTTGTATTGTACCCAATGTAGAGAGCAAGTTCCCGCTAAAAGGAAGGCCCCCCTGGTCTGTGAAGGGTGAGTGAGGTGAATTTTTCGGTTTTCCCGAGGGAAAAGAAACCCCCCAAATTTACCATATTAACCCCATCAAACCCTGGAAGGACCGGGAAAAAAAGCCTGGGGCTGCAAGGGGAGTCCCCAAAAAGGAGTTACCCCCCGTGTACGCGGGGTCCTTTTTCAGAGGCCGGACAGGGGTCGGGGGGTTCCTACAGAGGAACCGAGGGGATCCTCTGAACTGCCTGGCGGAAGATGTATCCAAAATGACATTTTCACCCAGCCCCGGCCCCAAAAGGGGCGGGTGAGACCCCTACGGGGTGCCAGAAGCCCCGAGGCAAGCCATTTCAGAAGAAGTGAGGAAAATGCTAGCCTGGGCGTAATAGAGAAGCCCCAAATGGGTGGTCCGCCCCTGTTTAAATCCCCAAACAGAGGTAGCTTTGGGTTTTTTAAGACTTCGCAAGTTTAAAAGAAGTCCAAATTGATGTCCCTGCCCAAGGGGCGACGAGCTGATCGGAGGTTGGGCCCCGCGAGGTATATGACCCCCCTTTTGACCTCACCAAAGGGGATTGGCAGGTTCCCTCCCGTCAGGGGAAAAAACAAACGGATTTTCCACCCGGGGAAATTTAGTACGTCGTCCTTCTTTTGGTTTGCATGGGGCCCCTGGGACCTTTTAGGGTTAATGGACTATCCTGCAGCCGATAAAAAATGCGCCGCATACTGGATGTGTGGGATTACAGCGCCGTTGGGGGTTCACATTGGCTAAGGTGCAAGCAGTTAGACGGATAGGGGGCCGGGGTTTTCGGAACCCCCAGAAGTGCGCAATTTGGGCAGAGGGGCTCGCTTCCCAGGTATAATTTGGCCCAGGGGTTATCAAACCCAGGTAGAAAGCTCGAGGCCCTTCAAAATTTGGGCCTACCCGGTCAAGAAAAAAGGTTAGAGCCTTTCCTTGGATTTCAGGTTATACAGGAGGTTTGTGCCCGCCTTTTCCAAATGTGTTCACAGTCTCACCAAGGGAGAAAAACCCCCTTGTAAAGTGGGAAGGAGGTGAGCAAGCCTTTTGAAAATTTAAAGGGGTATTGAAGGGGACCCGTACTGGGGTTACCCTGATTTCAAAGGAATTCATAGTACGACGGATGCCCCGAGGGGGTTTAGGTGCGTCCTGTCCCCAAGGGGTTTAAGGGGAAAAGCACCCCCTCGGGTACCTCAGCGGGGAAATGTCGGCGGGAGAAAAGAACTACTGATTTTGAGAGGGAAATGTTGGTTGAAATGGGCAACAGGGCGGGTACTATTGGTGGGGGGGCAATTTAGGGTGATCCTGATCATCCCCATTGAAATGGTGGCCCAAAATAAAGGGGAAAAATGCGAGGGTGACCCCCTGGTTCCTGGCCCTACAGGATTTTAAGTTCGTGTAGAACACGTCCCGGGTTCAACAAACAAAAGCAACGCATTACTAGAGTAAAAGTTTCGGGGGCACAAGGTGCTCCGCCCCACGGGTTGGCAGAGGGGGGGGATAGTAAGGTGGCAACAGAGGAAAGGGGGTTCAATGGAGTTCATCCCCGGAGTGTCCTGGCATGCCCCTTTAATGTCCAAACACATGCCCCCCCGGTAAGGAGGCTTGGGGGAATGAAAGGCCCAAATTCAAAAGGTGTCGACAGTTTAGACTGGAATAGTTTAACATGCGTATTTTGTTAGTATGGTTCAGCTTTTGGGTGGCCTTTTTTGGGATGGATAGGCGGGTGGGTGTCACTTCCATGATCCCTCCCGGGGGTTTTCCCGGAGTATAAAAGTCGTAGGTAAGCGATGGTGGTTACAACCCTGGCTCCCCTTAAGCCTTTGGGTGGGAGTCCCGCTGGGGAAAAACCGCAGGGTGAACTTGCAGATGAAGTAAGCTGACCTCTGTTAGTTAGAGCCCCGAGGGGGCTTTTGTTTATGTTTTTGTTTGTGCATGTTGCAGTTGTTCTTTCTGTTTGTGCTAAATAAAATTCGAAACCCCGTATTTTCACCTGGAATACGCCTGTCTCTGCTGAACGGTGAAGTCACGATCCCCGAGCCCCTAAAGCTCCAATGTTAACCCCCTCTGTTCAGAAGATGAAAAAAAAGGGATTTTCTAATGTCAGGCCAGACCTTCTTTAATTGTGGAAAAAAATAGTTCAAATAAAATACAGTAGGAGTATATTGCCCCCATTATTGCTAGACAGCCCCCTTTATTGTGGGAAATTTCCCCCCGTTTGGGGTGTGCATCCAACCAATATTTATTTAAGGGACATGCCCAAACAATTGCACACTGGCACCATCAACAGTTTAGTAGTTTTTTATAAAAAAATTAAAAAAATTGGAAATATAGTCAAAAAAACAAAACTTTTATCCTTGCTTTTAAAATACTACAATTGCGCATCTCTATAAAAGGAAAATAATTGGCCCAAACCCTTTAAAAATAGTTTTTGTCTAAGTTTATTTTTTGTTATAAAAATCGGAATATCCCCACGAAAAGGGGGTTTCCCTGCAAAACCCTGACCTATTACATTTGCCACAGAAAAACCTTACGGTCTGATCCCAACATGTTTTGATCATCCAAAAGTTTTATAGATTGATCGCATCAGGGGACAATAAGGAGAAACAAAGGACCAATAAGAACAAATATTATAAACAAATAAAGGCTAAATACAATACAAAAAGTCAGGAAATAAGAGAAACTGGTCGTGATTGATCAATAAATTTCAAAAGCCATCAGTCAACCCAGTAGGCATGGGCCTGGTAAAACCAGGGCATATCTAAAGTCAAATGGGATGAGAAGTCAAAGCAAGCCCCTTCCCCCTATAAGGGTAGTAGATCGGCTGAAATTGGAAGAAAACCAATGTTTTTAAATCACTATTTTCTTCAAAGTGTTTGACAAGGGGGTACCCCGAAACATTTAATTTCAGCTGTGTGTCGCCCCGGGACTGAGGGCATGAATACACAGGGGTTTGTAAAGGAAATGGACTAAAAAATTTGGGGTCTTTCCCTTCCACGGGTTTTTTTACTTTTTGTAAAAAGAAATTTTTAAAGAAAAAAAAATAACAGCAATTTTTGATAAAATGGGATTTTTTTAATTAATAATAATATAAAAATAATAATTTTATTTTATACCCAACTATTTCCGCAGAAATTTACAATTCAAGGGAAAAATTACAGTCTTTAACATTAAAAGTACTTAAAAATGAACAAAGGTGTGAGGGCCCTGCTGTGAGAGCTTACTCTTTTAGGGTGTATGGGGGGTGAAACATCGGTAAGAATCCCAAGTTTAAAATGGCCGGCCATTTTCAAAAAAGGGGGTGGTTTACATAAAAATGGATAAACCCGCCACCGACGTACATCTATATACAGAAAGTGCCTGTGAGGCCCAAGTCAGGGAGTGACAGATGTGTGTGATAGCAGTTGGGGATCTTGGTGGGCCCGCCGAGAAGAGTTTTTCAGGGCCCTCTTTAAAAAAAGTGAGGGTTGTGAAGTGCCTGATCCCCCGGAGATATTCCAGAGAAATTTTGCCGCACGTGTGAAATCTTGTGCGGGATGGGGGTTCGGATGATTGAGAAAAGTAGCTGAATCACAGCAGAGCGGAGAGCACGGGGGGGGGTAGACAGAGACGGGAGGAAAAATGTAGGGAGGAGCAGCGCTGTGGGAGCTTTATGGGCAGAGTGCTGAGTTTAACTGTATCCTGTATGGGTGGGCAACCGGCAGTGATGAACAGGGTGAGGCATCGTATAGCGGCTGGGGAGAAAGACAAGCCTGGGTGCGCATTTGGACGATTGGGGAGGGGGAGAGTTTTCAGAGAGGGAGACCATAAGCAAGGAGTTCAGTGTCAAGACGGAAAAAATAAGGCAGTAAATGAGTTTGGTTTTCCCCGTGAGAAATGGACGGGGTTTTGGAGATATTCTTTAGGTGCAGGTGACAGGAGCGGCAAGGATTGGATATATGGGGTGAAGGTCAGATCAGAATCTAATATAACCCCCAGACAGCGGGCCTGCTGCCTAGGAGAAATGGTGGTACCACATACAGAAACAGAAATAGCAGGGGGGGTTGGTTAGTAGATGGCGGAAAGACAAGAAGTTCAGTCTTAGTGAGGTTTAGTTTCAGATGGAGAGAGGACATGTCAGAGACAGCGGACAGACAGTCACTGGTGTTTTGTAGCAAGGCTGGAGTGATGTCACGGGAGGAGGTGTATAATTGGGTGTCATCCGCATAGAGATGGTACTGGAAGCCAAATCTACTGATGGTTTGTCCAATGGGGGCTGTGTACAATGAAAAGAGGAGAGGACCTAGAACTGATCCCTGAGGAACTCCAACAGCAAGAGGAAGAGGAGAGGAGGTGGAACCAGAAAACGAGACACTGAAGGAGCGGTTAGAGAGGTAGGACGAGAACCAAGCGAGAGCGGTGTCCTGGAGGCCAATGGTGCTGAGCATGCTGAGGAGAAGTTGGTGATCCACAGTGTCAAATGCTGCAGAGAGATCCAAGAGAAGCAACAATGAGTAGTTACCCTGAGATTTTGCTGTTAGGAGGTCATTTGAGACTTTAACTAAGATATTAAAAAAAAAAAGTACTTTCAGACATTTTTCATGTGTAAAGAAATTATTATGAAGGATTTGGGGCAGAAGGAAGGTTTGAAAAACCTGTGAAGAATTTTATATCAAGGTTGATTTATATATTTGGCACCATGAATAATATAGCAATATTAATGCACACCACAGGCTTCCTGTTCCTTGAAGACAGCTCATTTTTTTTGCATCTAAATCGATCCATCTTACCCCTGTAGGGCTATGATATAACTTTTTGGGTATAAGAAGTACCGACTTCAACTGAGGTGCCTAATAAACAATGTAACTTATTTTGATTAAGGCAAAAATATGCCAACAGCACTCGATGTCCATAAACAAGCAATCCTTTGATGGTGCCAGAAGATAATATACACGCGTTTCGAGCCGCTATTGGCTTTTAGTCATAGAATGCTATGAATAATGACTAAGAGCCAGTAGCAGTAACAGCTCGAAACACACCAGCACTTCTTTACCTGTGCAATTACCACATTGTGTATCATCTTCTGGCACCATTAAAGGATTGCTTTTTTTATGGACATCAAGGCATTTTTTTGCCTTGATTTGCTTCATTACACTTCCAGGGTGTAGCCGTGCAGGCCCAAATTATCAATATTATGAGCTGGTTTGTTTCTTTTAACTCATTCTGATTGCCTTTGGCACTTGAATAAATCCAGTTTTTGGGAAATACTGTTTCTCCTAGTGGAGAAACTCTGGTTGCGGGTGCATTGAGTCTTTTATGTCATGCAATGCTTCCTGGGAAAACATATGGAAACTGGTTCTCTGAAAATTAGAAAGCTGCCTCTCTAGTGCCCCCTACTGGAGGTAGTTTCCGTTTAAGCCAATGTCCACCTTAATAACAGGATTGAGTAGGGATTTGCTAATATCCCTACGTGTGTTTTAACTTTCATTAATGGATTGGACATAATAAACAAGGTATATGTGCCAGGCAATGTTCTCTAGGAGAAAGTATGGAAACTACTTCTTCTCCACAGCAAAGAAAGCTGAGTATCTAGTGCCACCTATTGGAGGTAGATTCCCTGTAGTTCAATGTCTGGCTCATGACTAGGGGATTGGCTAATATCTCTAGACATGTTTACATTTTCTTTACTGGATCACTGGAAGGTTATCTCCAATAGGTGACAATAAAAATGCAGCTTCTTCTTTATTGAAGAGAAGTAATATGCATATGTTTTTTCCCCAGGGAGATTGCCTGACCTTTAAGACTTGTGCAGAAAAATTACCTCCAATAGGTGGCACTAGAGAGACAACTTTCTTTTTCTCTGGAAAACTAATTTGCATACTATTTCCCAGGAATCATTGCTTGGCCTATAAGGCTTGTACAAGAAGGATACTTCCAATCGGTGGCTTTTAGGAGACAGCTTTAGGATAACTAATTTGCATATCTTTTCCTAAGGATCCTTGTCTGACCTACAAGACTTTGGCAGGGAAGCTACTTCCAATTGGTGGCACTAGAGGCGGCCTTGTTCTTTCTAAAGGAGAACTATTTTGCATAAGTCTTCCAAGGGATTATTACTTTGCTTACAAGACTCATCCAGGGAAGCCGCCTCCAATGAAGTGGCACTACGGGAACAGTTTTTTGTTTTACTTTCTCAAGAAAAACTAATTTGCATGCTTTTTCCCAGGGAGCACGGCATCGCCTGGTTTATCTGACTTGTGGAATGAAGCTACCTCCAGTAGATGGCAATATGGACACCGCTTTTATTTTTGTGGAGACAAACTAATTTGCATACATTTTCCCAGGAAGCACTGCCTCACCTATGATAATCTTGTAGGGAAGCTACTTTCAATAAGTGGCACAAGAGATACAGCTTTCTTCCTTTTAGAAGACATTGAATACATGAAGTAGTTATGGAAATCATTGCACAGTTGGGTTCCATTCCAAATTGTGCTATGAGGCACCATGGTGACTTACTGTGGCCCTTTCCAGAAAAAAAAAATAGGTGGACATTTATAAAAACTGTCTAGTTCTAAGACTTTCTTTGTTGTCTGTAGCAACAAATCAGAGCGCCCATTCATTTTTCATTTTTTCAGAGCACTATAGGAAATGAAAGGGGAGCTATGGGGAACAAAGTCAGTCTTAGAGCAAGACAGTTTTCATACAGGTGGCACTACATGTATGAACCCTGGGAAGAATGAAGCAAAGGTCCTCTCTCCTAGCAGATCCAAGGGCCATTCAGGGCCTTTTTGAGATTCTGCCACATTATGTCTGACTTGAAAAATTGCAACCTGTGTCCATATTATAATTGGCCTTTACTTATAAAGCACCAACAAACCGCACTGCAGTGTAATACATCGCATGAGAAGAGGTTGCAAATATACGATTCACTTATTGCAGATAGGAACCTGTCCCTAACAAGACGTATTTCCAGGACATGAGTGAGAGAAGTTGATCTAATTGTCCAATGCAATGTATTCGATACTATACAATATGGATATAATCAGGACTATAGATACAGCAGACAAGCTCTTTCCGTTTCATTGTGTCTGCTTTTCACGCCGTCTATAATATTGACTTTGCTTTTCTTAAAGCCGCGTTCGTACAGAGATGCGGCATGTCTAGAAAATATTCAGTTTCTATGGAAACTAAGCAGCAAATTGGAAATGCTGAGCAATTCATGTGACGGTAGATAAATAATTTAAGTTACCACTTGAAATCCAAGCCTCTCTTTCATTTTTTTATGGGCCACATTTCACAGAAATAAAATGAAATCTGTATAAATAGCCAGATCAGGTCAAATGTAATAAGGAACCGAACACTGCATTGTAAATTTTACACGGAATAACTACAATTATGAAGTAAAAATAGAAATTCAATAGACCACCAAAATGTAAAAAACATCTTAATATTCTGCCAATGGCTGTGTATACTGCATGGCTCATATTTATGTTAGAATACGCATGAGAGTCTCTAATTGCCCCACTTTCATAGGTGTTCTTCAAGATGTTCCTGAACTGTCAACAGGTCCAGGACAAAATTGGTTGGCTATAATTATTGAGCAGAGACACATCAATATTTGCTCAGTACCAAAGAGGTAAACTATATATTTACTTCTCAGCAATGATGAGGTATTCCCATATCAGGTGCTGGCTTTATCTTTGGGATCCGTACCTACAGTACTGTGCAAAGGTTTTAGACAGGTGTGAAAAAAAAATGCTGCCAACCTGATGTCTACTATCTGACTGGCTCCAAATGTTTTCTGCAGCAGGACAAATATCCCAAACATACAGCCAATTACAAGAACTATGTTCATTACAAACAAGGAGTCCTGTAAGCGTTATGTGGCCTCTACAGAGCCCTGTCCTCCAAATCATTGAATCTATCTGGGATGAGACAGAAGAATTTGAGCAAGCTACATACACAGAAGATCTATGCATAGTTCTCCAAGATGTTAGGAACAACCTCCCTGCCGAGATGCTGTTTTGAACCCATAGGGTGGTCACACCAAAGAGTGATTTTATTTATTTTTATTCACTTAGCATTTTGTTAAAGGGTTCTCCACTTGAAAAAAGTGTTGATTTCTAAATATAAATCTGTTTTCCCTTAGTTTTAATTAAGACAAACATGTCCATCAATTAAATAATAAACTAGGTTCTGCTCCCATAAATAGCTGGAAGACTAACATGCAGTGTGTTATCATAAAGCAGATAAGGAAGACTGGAGCAAGATACTTGTGCAGCTGTTGGGGCTAAGGGAAAACAGATTTTTGTTTAGAAATCAACACTTCCCTTATGTCCCACCAGCAGCACAGCCATAGAAATTTAACAAACAGAATCATCTCGGGAGGGTCCTCATACCTCATGGAGTTTTAATGGACAACCAAGGGCAGCCCCTTCCAACATCTGAAGGCTCAAATTATGATGATTCCACAGAAGTTAAATGTGGGCTCCATAATCCACACTACAAATTCAATTCAAGGGAAACAGGAGTTTTGGTTAGGTTGAAAACACGCAGGCGGAATAGACTTTCACCAGAAATGGATAATCTCTTTCCTGGGAGATAAATGCTAGTCTGAATATGTTCCTAACTCCTAAACTTTGTAGATTTAAAAAGGTTTAACGCTATATTCTTCCATAGGAATATGAATAGGCTTCCTGCCTTCATCGTCTCCTTAATCTTGTACAGATGAATTTTAAAGCATCTGAAAATTTAAGGGCAGTGCAACTCAATTAATTTCATAAGAGAGCACCTTGAAAGGGAGGTACTTAATTTAAGACATCCAAAGTAGGGATTTTAAGCCTAATAGAGGCCAGGAATCTTATTTGATCTGGCACAACAAAATGTGGGTTCTGATATAGAGAAGGCTTGCAGCCTCTTTAGCGGATAGATCATCTAGTCCTTCATGAAGAAGAGGAATTCATAGAGTACACTCTTCAAGAGCCACACGGAAAGATCACCTAGACTATTGAGTAAAGTCCTCCAGGGAATTAGCTTGGACTCACTCTGATGGAGCTCCTAAGGCATTTCTTGACCAAAGGTTCTTGGAATAAGGCCATTTTTAGGAATGTGGACATGGCCACTGACCTGAACTTTTAGGGTGAATATGCTAAGCTCTTTGTCTACATTATCATGTAGATACTCCAAGTAGAGGATCCTTGTCACCACCTCTCTGTCCTTCACAAATCAAGAAGATCTTCCGATCCTTATACAGGCCTTCTCCATGGTCCCTGACCTTCACTGTGACCATGTTCTTAAGAGTTCAGCAGAAAGCCTTCTAATGTATAGTATAGCTGGTAAACTTTCAGGTTGTCAGGCCTAGGTCTAGGTTGGAGGAAGACACTCTATTGATTCTTTACTGGGGCCCAGCCTCTATAAACAAACTAATATGGTGGCTGTTACATAGTCTAAATTGTATAGGTCTTCTCCCTTGGTCACTGATCATCTTAATGAGGCGATAAGGGTATAATGGCCATTACTATGTCACGGTTTTATAGGTCTTTGTCTTTGATCATCACAGACCTTCATGGTGATCCTGTTTTTATTCTGTGTTCAAAAAAACCCTCTAATCCATAAAGGGTTAGTTAACATCCAAGCTGTTATGTTGCAACTCAGACTATGACAGAGTTCCATGTCTTATTTTATGGGTCTTGTAAGCCAAAACTGTAAGATGGTCATTACCATGCAATGGTTATTTGGGTCTTTACTCTCAGTCTCAGACCTCAGTGACCCGCTTCTTGGACAGCTTAAGGAAGTTCTCTAATGCAAAGTCAACCTGTAGGCATCTAGATTAAAAACTTTCAGACCATTGCAAAACTCATTGAAGGCCTTATCTGCCGTAATTGTAAAAATGGCCATTACTGTGGCTTAGTTATATAGGTCTTCCTTCGCCTCTAGTCACAGTGAAATGATTCTAGTCAACTTCCAGACTGCTAGGTTGAGACTTTAAAAGAATGTCAGAGTTCTAGGTCTTGTATTGGAGGGGGGTTCATCAGCCATAATGATACATTTACTTACTGTGGCCTGTTTAAATAGGTTTTTGCTCTTGGTCTTAGAACTTGATGGTGACCATATCTTTGGACTGAGACAGGCAGTCCTCTGAGCCATAGTTGGGCTAGTCAACTGCCAGGCTGTCAAGTTACATAGTTCCATAGTTTGTAAGGCCAAAAAAAGACAGACGTCCATCTAGTTCAGCCTATTGTGCTAAAATGTTGATCCAGAGTAAGGTAAAACCCCAATGAGGTAGAATCCAATGTCCTAATTTTAGGAAAAAGGTTCTTTCCCAACTCCAATCTGGTAATCAGAATAAATCTCTGGATCAATGACCCTTCTTCAGCATCCTGCTCACTATAAATTGCTATATTATTACACTCTAGAAATGAATCCAGACCCTTTTTGAATTCTGTTAGTGAATTTACCATGACAAGTTCCTCTGGTATCACGGCCTCACTGCTCTTACAGTAAAGAATCCCTTTCTATATTTATGTAGAAACCTTCTTTCTTAAAGATGTAGAGGATGCCACATTGTTCTGGATACAGTCCTAGGTATAAATAGATCTTGGGAGAGATCTCTATATTGATCTTTGATATATTAAAACATATTTACCGTATATACTCAAGTATAAGACGACCCAAATATAAGCCCTGGCACCTAATTTTGCCACAAAAAGTTGAGAAAACTTATGGACTAGAGTATAAGCCAAAGTTGGAAAATGCAGCATCTACTGGTAAAGGTAAAAATTAAAAATGGATACCAATAAAATTACATAGGCAGGTGTAGGCAGTTTAATGTCCCCCATAGACAGATATAGACAGATGTAGGCAGTTTAATGTCCCCCAAAGGCAGGTATAGGAAGGGTTTTTAAAAAAATAAAAAAAGTATTTACCTCTCTCCCCTGCTGCTCTGACTCTGAGGCTTTCCGTCTTGTCTTCTTGCTGGAAGAGGTGGCATGGTCTAGGTATCTTCAGCTCTATGCACTCCCAGAGGAAACGCATACAGCTGAAGAGATCGCTCACAGTGTCTGGGCCATGGCAGCGTCAGGATGCTGTGGGCTGACTCGAGAGTCAGCTATATGCGCTCCCAGAGGAGTCGCATATAGCTGAAGTATCCCTGCCAGTGCACAGGCCATGGCAGCGCCCGAGTATAAGCCGAGGACGGCTTTTTCAGCACATTTTTTGTGCTGAAAAACTCGGCTTATGCTCGAGTATTATGTCCTCCCAAAGCCATCTTTTCTCAAAAACTAAATAACCCTAATGTTGCTAATCTTTTTGGGTGTTGCAGTCTACCCAGTCCTTTGATTATTTTTGTTGCCGCCTTTGTACCTGTTCAAGCTCTACAATGTCTTTCCTGTGCACCGGTGCCCAAAACTGTCCACAATATTCCATGTTTGGTCTAACCAGTAACTTGTATAATGGGAGAATAATGTCCTCATCATGTGCATTTATGCCCCTTTTAATATACAACAAAAATACACAAATACACATATGTTTTCCTTGTTTTTTGTTTTTCTCCTTCTTTTAGAATTTGTAATTAAAAGTGAAGTTTTAATACATGATTTTGTATAGGTTTTCCCCTTTTAATACACCCCATAATACTGTTTACCTTGGCAGCTGCTGCCTGACACTGGCTGCTACAATTAAGCTTACTGTCTACCAGGATTCCCAAGTCCTTCTCCAGTCACTTTACCCAGTGTTTTTCCATTTAACAAGTAATCATGGAATGGATTTTTCCTTCCATGTGATCCACTGGACCACTGCAAGCAGTGATATAAGCCATGTCAAGTCTCTTGGTCTGCGCCAGAGCCCACCGCAAGTCCAGTTGGACTTATGCGGTGGGAGATTCCCAGGTCGCTACCCCTGATGCGACTTTATTGTTGTGGTGTCTGGGGTGAAGCGTGGTGCCGAATTGACAGGCAAGAGCATGGTCTAGGACAGACAAGAAGGTCAGGGCAGGCATCAGGCAATGTAGTCAGTAATAACGAGCAGGAAGTCAGATACACGACAGAAACAAACAAGAACTCTCTCTAAATAACACCAATGGACTGTCACAGTGTATTGGAATAAGAAACATTATGTAGGGTCAGCATAGACCGGATTTGAGCACACCAACAAACAGCAGACGACTGCAGAAAAGCAGGAGCGGGGAGAGGTGAGTAACTGGGGCCCTGGGCAGAGGGAGCACAAGCGCACAAAGGGCCGACATGAAGGCCTCAGCCCAACTCGTGACACTCTGGCCACACCACCATCATTGAGGCAACCACCCTTGCTTCAGGCTCAGTATATTAACACTTCACATTATGGTTCATCATAATGACTTAGCACTTTTGCACACATTGTAAACAACATTAACATTTCAATCAGTTAATACAGTTGGATGGTGTATTGTTGATGATGGATAGAGTAGACCTGGATGGGATGAATGGTAGTGGTGATACGTGTGGTGCACCGGCAATGGAATAATTGAATAAATAACAGCAAACAAAAATGTTCCGGGAAAACGTCAAGCTTTTACTCACAACTGCTTTGCTTGTGAATGTTACAGATCTACTGTGACACAGCACATTACGCTACTGCATGTCACAAACACACCACTTTCTTAAGGGAATCTCCTGACAACTTCTTTCATGATTCCAACTCAGTCCAACCATGCACTGACTCCGTCCCAGTTCAACCATGTAGAATACTGATATCCTCTATGGGTCTCATATTCTGTAAGCAGTCCACCAAACTGCCCACGTTAATCTCTGTTGTCAGTCCCACTCTGTCTATACTTTTCTCAGATGACTTAACCCTTCTCTTGGCGCCTCTTGCTTTACTGTTCCTTTCTCTGGCTGTTCTTCTGTGAGTGAGGTGCCCTGGCCTGCCCTACCTATCTCTGGCTGATTGGTAGGGTTTCCATTTTCGGCTTGCTTGAACACAACAAGTAACTTCTGTAACACTCAACTCTGTACTGAACTACCTAGAGCTGGCAGGCTCCACTATTTAACTGTGTACAATACTTCTAGCTCCTCCCCTGTCAGCTCACTGATTGACTGCTAGCCCAGGACCACTGTCTCCCCCTTGCTTCCTACACTGCAAGGCCAACAACCCTTTTCTGTGGTGAAACAGCAAAACTATAAAATTCCCCACCCCTTTTACCTGTATATATATTTATACCCGAAAACATAATAAAGCATTTGTACATCTTTACAGGCCTAAAACCAAATTTAGGAATATACACTCCTGAATACTACACTACCTACCCCACAGGTTGTAGATAGGTCAACAATCAAGTTCTAGGATGACAGTCTTAGCACTTCCAACCCCTGCAACTTTGGGTGTAGCAGAGATTAGCGTGACTGTGATATCACATATTCTGTGTATCTGCTCTTAAAAGAGTAATCTCACCACACTGTTTCACAGAGCATGTATCATTCATGCATGCTGTGCCTTCCTGGTCAGGATGTGGGTAATTAGCATATCAGCTCTGCTGTAAAAAGGTCTGCTAATTATTCTGACATTAGATAAAAATCTTCTGCTCTCAAGTCCAAAGAAGCACCAGAACTAAAGTAAACAGTAGTGATTGTCTCCTGTGTCTGTAAGATTAGATAACATTCAAGACCAGGGGTGTAACTAGAGAAGCCTGGGCCTCATAGCAAACTTTTGGATTAGCTCACCCCACCCCTGCCTCCCCAACCACGAACATTTACCAGGACCTATTAAGTCATGCAGATACTAGAAAATACGAGTGAATACTCATGCCACTACTCTGTGCTCCTCCTCTTAGACCTGTCCTCTGCCTTTGACACTGTCGACCATTCCCTCCTGCTACAAATCCTCTCCTCCCTCGGCATCACGACATTGGCTTTTTTTCTGGAAACTCCTCGTACCTCACTGATCGGACATTCAGCGTCTCTTATTCTCGCTCCACCTCCTCCCCCCGGCCTCTCTCTGTTGGTGTCCCCCAGGGGTCAGTCCTGGGTCCTTTACTCTTCTCTCTTTACACTCTTGGCCTCGGTCAGCTCATAGCATCACACGGCTTTCATTACCACCTGTATGCTGACGATACCCAACTCTACATCTCCGGCCCAGATGTCACTTCTCTACTCTCCCGGATCCCTGACTGTCTGTCCTCCATTTCCTCCTTCTTCTCATCCCGTCTCCTAACACTAAATGTGGAGAAAACAGAACTCACCATCTTTCCACCGTCCAACTCTACCCCTGCCCCTGATCTCTCTATCTCAGTCAACGGCTCTACACTCTCACCGGTCCCGCAAGTCCGCTGCCTTGGGGTAATCCTAGACTCCGCTCTATCTTTCAAACCACACAGCCAGAGCCTCACCTCTACATACTGCCTCCACCTGAAAAACATCTCTCGATTCCGCTCATTCCTCAACTATGACAATACCAAACTGCTTGTCCATGCCCTTGTCATCTCCCGCCTAGACTACGGCAACATCCTTCTCTGTGGCCTCCCAGCTAGTACTCTCACTCCCCTCCAATCCATCCTTAACTCTGCTGCCCGTCTTGTCCACCTCTCTCATCGCTACTCCTCTGCCTCTCCCCTCTGCCAATCCCTTCACTGGCTTTCCATTGCCCAGCGAATTCATTTCAAGCTCCTAACCATGACCTACAAGGCTTTCCATGACCTCTCCCCTCCATACATCTCTGCCCTAATTTCCAAATATTTCCCCTCACGCAATCTCCGCTCCTCACAGGACCTTCTCCTCTGCTCTCCCCTTATCAGCTCCTCACACAACCGTCTCCAAGACTTCTCCCGTGCTTCACCCGCACTCTGGAACTCACTGCCCCAACACATCAGACTCTCCTCCACTTTCACCAGCTTTAAAAGCAACCTGAAAACCCATTTCTTCAGGCTTGCCTATAACCTACACTAACCTTGTTGTCACTACTTCCTCCACAAACATGTCTGCCCCTCACCTCCTGTCTCTTTCCCCCTCCTTGTAGATTGTAAGCCCTCGCGGATAGGGTCCTCTCTCCCTCTGTCGTGCCAATTGTCATTAATCACTTATCACTGTACTCGTTTGACTTATGTTATGTATGTAACCCCCTCGAATGTACAGCGCCCTGGAATCAATGGCGCTTTAAAATAAATAATAATAATAATACCTCACCATAGATATCACCATCATACTGCTACCAAACAAATCCCACTATACCCAGACAAACATTACCAATAGCGCTATTACATATGGTCCTGATTATACTGCCAGAACAAGACCACAAATTACTACCACATAGTGACTGAATAATATCCCTGCATATTACCTCCATTCAGTGACCATATAGTGGTACATACCAATGTACACAGACTCTGCAGACATATAAGTGATTACAGTGCAGTTACATCTTGTGACTCACAGGTGACATTTCTCTGACGAGTCGTTGACTTTCCCTTTTGATCTGCATCCGGTCCATACCGCCATGATGACTTCTCCCGGGCACCACTCATCCCTCCAGATTTGGACATAAATATCTTAGAATCCTCACATTTCCAGCACCTCACTCCCTGCCCCCCACCTTTACAAACTTAAAAGAAATGGCAGAATGGGTGCAGGCCATAGAGGCCCAGTCTCCTCTTGGGGAGTCGAGGAACAGAGGATTCCCCCCTGAAGATCGTTACAGCTGGGGCCTGTACCCCTGAGAATCATATTACCAGGTAGACTCCCACTAGATAGGTTGGTAGGCTCCAGGTAGGTAGGTAGGTAGGTAGGCAGTACAAGGCCCCAGATAGGTAAGGTAGATTGGTCCTAGGTAGGCAGTAGTTAGGCAGGTCTCAGGTAGGTAGGATACAAGTAGGTAGGTAGATTGGCCCTAGGTAAGCAGTAGTTAGGCCCCAGTTAGTTAGGCAGCCCCCAGGTAGGTAGGTAGGAGGAGGTTAGGTGGGCCCAGGTAGTAAGTAGCATTGGTGCCCACAGGTACTGTGTATAGGGGGGTCACATGGGAGGTAAATAGACTATAGGGAGGCCCAAATAGGCAGGCATGCTTTAGGTAGGCTATAGGGGGATCATTTTGATAGGCAGTGTTTAGGTAGGCTATAGGGGATCAGTATAGGTAGGCATGGTTTATGTAGGCTATAAGGGGCCCCATATAGGTAGGTATGGTTATGTAGGCTATAGGGTCCCCATATAGGTAGGCAGGGTTTAGGTAGGGTCTAGGGACCCATATAGGAAGGCAGGGTTTAGGTACTATGGGGGCCCCATTGGGTGGGCAGTCATGGTTTAGATAAGTTACCGGGTTTTTTCCCCCAAAAAAGACAGCATCTTACATTCTTTTTACCCCCAAAAGTCCCACTATGTCTTATTTTCGGGGTATGTCTTATATTGGCAGGTATATGGCCCCATACGCAGATTATAGGCAGGTATATGGCCCCTAGGCAGGATTAGGGCCCCCATAGGAGGTATAGGGAGGCTGTAGGCAGGGTATAACGGCTTTAGGCAGGTATGGGCAGGTATGGCACTGTAGCGGGTATAGGCAGCGCGGGCAGGAAAGGGGCCGGGTGAGGCAAGTATGGCGTGTAGGCAAGTATGGCGGGTATAAGGCAGGTAAGGCAGTGTGGGGCAGGTAAGGCAGGTGTAGGCAATAATATCAAAATAAAAAACAAACAATCACTTACCGTGATCCCCGATGCTCCGTCTACCGCGATTTCTCCGGGCTCATGCCTCTATAATTCTTGCCGGCACATTTCGGAGACATCATCCCTGCCGCCCCACCTCAACTTAAATGAAAGGGAGAATGCGGCGGGCCGCGGGGTCATCCCCTGGGGGTCGAGGACGGAGGCCCCCCTGCAGCACAGCGGGGCCCCGTCGTCTCCGGGTGACCCCACAGTGGTGGTATCCGTTATTTAAATAATGGCCCCGGGAGTGAGGCCCGGTATAATTACGGTTTGAGAGGAATACGAAGGGTAACCCGGGTGCCAGGGCCCAGTTGGGCACCCGCCCGGACACTGTGGCGGTGTAATAGGCATTCCCAAGGCTTATATGGGGGGCTCCATAGTAGGAAACTAGCAATAGTGAAGCAGGCATCTGTTGGCGCGGGATCATTGATAGGGGCGGTAGGTAGGCTAGGGACAACGTACAGGTTTACTAGTCTATAACCCTTTAGGGGTAGGGTTGTACTTAGGGACCCCCTAAACTTACCGTGGGGTCTACAAAATCGGGGGTGTCTTACTAGTGGGGAAACAGGGTAGTGGCCATATAGGCAGGCAGTCAGGGTTTAGGCAGGGTATAGGGACCCATATAGGTAGATAGGAAGGGTTTAGGTAGTGTATAGGGGCCAATATAGGTATGTAGTCGGGATGAAGATAGGCTGGGTTTTGGTAGGGTAAAGCGGCCCATATACATAGGCAGGCAGGGTTTAGGTAGGGTATAGGGACCATACAGGTATGCAAGCAGGATTTTAGGTAACTATAGGGGCCCCATATAGGTAGGCAAGCAGGGTTTAGGTAGCTATAGTTGGCCACATAGGTAGGCAGGCAGGGTTTAGGTAGGTTATAGGGGCCATATAGGTAGCAAAGCAGGGTTTAGGTATGGTTTAGGAGTCAAATAGGTAGGCAGGCAGGATTTATGTAGGTTATAGGGACCATATAGGTATGCAGGTTTTAGGTAGATTATAGGTAGACAGGCAGTATTTAGGTGGGTTATAAGAGCCATATAGGTAGGCAGGCAGGGTTTAGGTAGCTATAGGGGCCCCATATCGGTAGGCAGGGTTTAGGCAGCTTTAGGAGCCCATATATGTTGGGGGCAGAGGGCTGTTCCAAGGCAGGACACGCTGGGCCCTGCAGCTCTGCCTCTCCCCACCAGCAGTGAACTGTTATGTTCATTGCCGGTGGGCCCAGGAGCAGAACTATTGGGGTAACAGAAGCACTAGCAGCTGCCACAGGGCCCGACCCAGGCCTTCTAAGGACCCGTGCCCGGTAGCAGCTGCTAACCTGGTAGTTATGCCCCTCCTTAAGACCATCCCGGCTATCAGATAAGACAATCAGCAGGGAAAATAGAGCATAGCAGGTCGGTAAGCCAGAGAAACCTCAGTGCACTCTGAGCTAATAAAATCACTTTTTATCTCCTCAAGAAAGAGGGTATTTTTTCTCTACCAGAAATGTGTTGCCAGAACCTGCAGAAAAAATCTAATTAATCCTTGAAATAGACATTTTATGCTAGAAGATAGATAACCATCTTGGTTATAAAATACAATATAGTTATGTCACTAGGCCAAGAGCATTTTAAAACTTAGGCATAGGCCCCATGTCGGCTGTTCTCACACAGAAGAACAACACAATGTCCAACATAAGTAATGTGAACTGGAGCCAAGAAAAAAAGCCAAACCTTTTCCCAACCATACCCATAACCCATTAAGCACTAGGCCTGAAAGTGCCTTAATGGCCAGCTACATTTTTTAGTTTTTGCTTCCCTGGGGTGCAACAGTTGCAACTTTATTTTTTTTTCAGTGACACAGTTGTATGAGGACTACTTTTATGTGGGAGAAGTTGTATTTTTGGGGGGCATAGCTTAAGTTTACATATAAATTACTGCGGAATATTTTTTAAAAAGTTTTGCAGCGTGAACATAAAAAAAGTTTTAAAATAATCATACAGGTTATTAGGGTCGTGTGGATATCTAATATGTCTAGGGTTTTGTTTTTGTGTGTAATGTAAGGATAATTGTTTTATTAAATATTTATTTTCATTTTATTTATTTTGTTTCTACATTTTTTCATGTGTTTTACTTTTTTTCTAATCACTTTAAAGATAACTATTTTATACTTTTTTTTACACTTAGTAATGTGTTATGTATGACACAGGCTGCAGTCAGGGCAACACACAGTATATCCTAATAGCAGCCTTGCTATATAGACAGCTCTGGGGCTACTCTAGGTCCCCAGGGCTGACTGTATAAGTATTCTCAAGGCTCCATAGGGTCATCAGGAGTCCCAGTGACCTGATGGAGCAGCAGAAATCCCTTTGATTATGCCACGGTTATGGACCGCGACAATCTAAGGCTTAAATGGTGAGGATCAGAGGCTTCCGTCGGTTCCTGACATTCACACAGACACTGCTGTATGAATGGAGCTGTTAGCTGCAGTTCTGTTCCTAGCCCCCTGGTCTGCAGTGAAATTGCAGTGCCCAGGTTTGGTGTGATCTGACCTCTACGCTGGATTCCCCAGACACTGCTCTCTGGAAGGGTTGGTAAGGCATGGTGCACCCCAGTGGGAAATAAGTCCATAGAGTCATGGGTTTGCAATAAACCAGTGCACTTCTTTAATGGAGGAACTGAAGTACAACACAATACAGACAAGATGCTGAGAGGCTTCTACAGTCTTCTCCCTGGTAGACAAAGGCTATGTGCTTAGGAAATGCCTGGCCTAGCTTTCCCTCTCTCTCTCAGAAGACTAGTTGGCTGGCTGAAGCACTAGTGTCCCAGGTCTGGCTTCCTGGTCAAAGGGCTGATGACCAGGATATCTGGCTTGGTATCTTCAGAATCCTCTTCTGGTCACACAGGCAGTCAGGCAGAGTCTCTTCTGCTAACAACTAGTCTCTATCTATAGAACCACTAAGGGCTCTTAGTGCTAGCCTTTGATATATACTTGGTCCCGCAAATGGGGGTCACCTCCCAGCCATAGGAGAAAAAAGGGAGGCAGGAGACAGAGACAGACTACAGGACTAGACTACAGTCTCTTGCCTCGTGGGACTTGTCTTCTGGGACCTGTCTTAGGAGTGTTCAACTTGTCTCCTGCTCCTTGCTTTTGTCTCCTGCCCCCCACTTTCTATCTCCAGTGGTTGCAAAGGGTAGGAGACAGGTCATAGGGGGCAGGAGTTTCTCCTTGTCTCCTGCGCCCGCAGTCTGTCACTGGCGGTCGCAGGGGGCATGAGACAGGCCGCAGGAGCAGAAGTTGCCCTCTGCTCGATATCTTCTGCCCCCTGTGGTCAGTTTCCAGTGATTGTAGGGGGCTGGATCCCACATGTTTTTTTTCTAAAAATGTATTTATTTAATTAAATTATTAACATGGGCATGTGCTGTAATGATTACAGGAGTTGTCCATTTTATGATTCTCAATAAATCAATAATTACAAAAAAATAAAAGGCATCAGCTCCCCCTATTTTCCATAACTAGTCAAGGTAAAACCGACAGCTACAGCCTGATACTATCAGAATGGGAAGGTCCATCGTTACTAGTCCCTTCCCATTCTAAAAATACCAGTCCGCAGTCACCCCAGATGCAGACCATCATATTGGAGGGTCCACTTCTGACAGTTACCGGGCTCTACTCAGTACTCTTGGTGACACGAGATTAGTGTCAGCCTTGGGATTCAAAAACCACCACTGGCTGACACCAAGCCTGAGCGATAGTAACGAATAGTAAACTAAGAGTCTGACAGATTCCTATCACTGGAATTATATAGAAAAAACAGACACAAATTGCTAAAAAAGACCTTTTATTTAAATAAACACCCTCCGACTATAGTCCTCTATTTTATTTAAAAAAATACATCCAAGGTTGATCCGACATAGTCCACCGAATCCAAAGTAGTCCAAAGTGGGAACCTGTATAAAAATAAAACATTAAAAAAGAAAAAGACTACTAAAACTCCATTTCCTGCACCCCCTGAGAATCATGCCTGCGGATGATCTTCTGGGGGTGCAGGGTATAGAGTTCAACCGGCACAATATGATTCTGAGGGGGGGGAGTTTACAGACCATAGCCACAGCACAATCTTCAGGGGGATGCTCCTGTGTCCCCCCAAGGAGATTATAAGCTGTGCTCTGTACTTCTCTCTCTTGTCCCTTCCCACTGTTGCGTTATGCATTCTAGTGTGAACACAAAATTCAAACCTCACATATTACCCTCCACCACTTCCACCAATCACCTCATAACATAACCTCTCCACCTATTATCCTCATAGTCCCCTCACCTCTACCTATCACTCCACTCCACCTACCACCCCATAATCTTTCCATCTGCACCTATCACTCCATAACCTCCCCACCTATAATCCCATATGGAGTTTGTACAGAAGGGTAGCACAGGTAGGGATGTGCTTAAAAAAAAAAGAATTCTAAGATTTTTTTGTGTTAAATTTTGCAGGGATGGGTTGTGGCCGGGTGAAATCATCATGGTGTTCTGGACAGAATGGAGAAAGAGAGGGAAAGAGAAAAAATCCATTAATAGAAGATGTCTCCGGTGAGTGTCTAGATGTTACTGTACTGTAGTCACTTAAATGTCAACATAGCCTGTGTACCCTGGTATCTACCACTGTATAGTCACTGTATGACATTAATACACAGTCTGCAGAGCTCCTGTGTATACTGGTATCTACCACTATAAGGTCACTGTTTTGTGGTAATATACAGTCTGCAGAGCCTGTGTACACTAATATCTACCACTATATAATCAGGCACAGTTTAGCGGTATCTCCCAGCTCTCCTGGAGGCTGAATAGGCTATCCAACATCCAGGCCGTTACACAGTTGCGTGCCGTGGGCATGACCTTTGGTGAAAGGGGTGTGACTTGACAAACATAGGGCATGGCTTTGAATCTCCCTGATGGCCACTTTCAAAAGTTGGCAAGTATGCTTTTATACAGTTTCTATATTATCTAGAATCTTCTAATGTGAGGGGTGGAGTGGAGAAGCACAATCCTTACAACAACAACGTTGCAATTTTAGTTTCTCATACATTTGTATAGAGCTTCCACTCTGGCCAATGGGAATGACTCAGCATTTTTTCCAGATGGTGCAAAGATCACTGTCTGAGATTTTGCACACAACTGTGCATCTTCTAGCAAATTGGAAAATTATAAACTTCTCAGTTCATAGGTAGCAAGTCCCAGAGTCTTTCAGTATTAGCTGGCTACGTGTTAACCCTTCCCATAGGGCAGATGATAGTGCAATAATAGCAATAGGGTGAATGTCCGCAGTCCAAAGTACCCTTGTTCTGGGGCACTACAATGTATTTTGGTGTCACTGCAGACAGAAGACCTGCACCGCCTGACATCCAAAGTTGGTGGCTGGTTGTTAAGGGGTTAAGTAATATGAACTGGAGCTAAGGAAAAAGGCAAACCTTTGCCTAACCACACTCTCTGACTGAAAAGCATGCTTAAGAGTGAGCTTACATCTCACTCTTAGAGCCAAATTTTCTTCACTAAATTGTTCCACGTATCCAGTTTACTGTTATGGATGGTAATTACAGCTCCTCACTTGTATAGGTATAAAAATTAACCAGAATATTGACTTTAATGGGGTTCGAGTTTGAGTTCTAGTTCAAATAGAACCTCGAACAGAACGTACTAATGTTCGAGGTTCTAATCGAACTAGAATTTCATACTGCTCGCTCATCTCTATTAGACACATTTATGATTCTTTGATGACAAACTTTGGCGCATAATAGAAGAGCCAGACCAGGGTAAAGGTGGTGCCTGAGCCAGACTTGTGGTATTGGCTCTATACTGCGCCTGTATGTATGACCTGCGGAAGAACAGCCAGACCAGGGTAAAGGTGGTGCCTGAGCCAGACTTGTGGTATTGGCTCTACACTGCGTCTGTATGTATGGGCTGCAGAACAACAGCACCAGGGTAAAGGTGGTGCCTGAGCCAGACTTGTGGTATTGGCTCTACACTGCCTGTATGTATGACTGCAGAAGAACAGCCAGACCAGGGTAAAGGTGGTGCCTGAGCCAGACTTGTGGTATTGGCTCTACACAGCCGTCTGTATGTATGACCTGCAGAAGAACAGCCAGACCAGGGTAAAGGTGGTGCCTGAGCCAGACTTGTGGTATTGTCTCTACACTGCCATGTATGTATGACTGCAGAAGAACAGCCAGACCAGGGTAAAGGTGGTGCCTGAGCCAGACTTTGTGGTATTGGCTCTACACTGCCCTGTATGTTTGACCTGCAGAAGAACACCAGACCAGGGTAAAGGTGGTGCCTGAGCCAGACTTGTGGTATTGGCTCTACACTGCGCTTATGTATGACCTGCAGAAGAACAGCCAGACGGGTAAAGGTGGTGCCTGAGCCAGACTTGTGGTATTGGCTCTACACTGCCCTGTATGTATGACTGCAGAAGAACATCCAGACCAGGGTAAAGGTGGTGCCTG
The DNA here is from genome assembly GCA_025379985.1 of Phyllomedusa bahiana. Lineage (NCBI taxonomy): Eukaryota > Metazoa > Chordata > Amphibia > Anura > Hylidae > Phyllomedusa > Phyllomedusa bahiana. Next base: position 33,065 of record JAODAL010023887.1, on the reverse strand, counting down.
AGCCAGACTTGTGGTATTGGCTCTACACTGTCCCTGTATGTATGACCTGCAGAAGAACGTTAACATTCTGGCACATTTACACTAACTAAACTATTAGAATGGCCTGTCGTGCATGTAGCCAGACTTGTGTTTTGGCTCTATAGCCCTATAGATGACCTGCAGAAGAACACCAGACCAGGTAAAGGGGGTGCCTGAGCAGATTTGGTTTTGGGCTCTACACTCCCCCTGATGTATGACCTGCAGGAGAACATCCAGACCGGGGAAAGGGGTCCCTGAGCCAAAATTGGTATTGGCCTATCTCCCCATAGGGTATGACCTCAAAAAACGCCAACCAGGGAAAAGGGGGTCCCTGGCCAGACTTGGGGTATTGGTCTACATGCCCTTATTTGACCGCAAAGACGGGGTTCATACATTCTGGCACATTCTACACTACCTTTAAACTATTTAGAACTGGCCTGTCAGTGTCAATGTTAATACATGTCGCCCTTAATGTAACAGATATGTGGTAGACCTCCTTTTTGTGTCTGACAAATAGAGCATATACCACAGTTAAATAGCCAAAATGTAGTTGGAAAGAGATATAAGGATCCTTAATGGTGGCGGTAGTTAAGAGGTTAATGTAAGGATCCCTGGTGGTCTAGGCAGTTAAGGGGTTAATGTAAGGATCCCTGGTGGTCTAGACAGTTAAGGGGTTAATGTAAGGATCCCTGGTGGTCTAGACAGTTAAGGGGTTAATGTAAGGATCCCTGGTGGTCTAGACAGTTAAGGGATTAATGTAAGGATCCCTGGTGGTCTAGGGCAGTGAAGGAATGAATTTAACAATCTCTAAGGTAGTGAAGAGGTTGAAACAAAAATTCCTGCTACGTACCTTGGGGTCAGGTGGTTATTCACCTCTCTAGGCTCCAACATTGATCTAGCAGCCATTTCTTGTTTCCTTGAGAGAACACATGTTGTCTTCCCCAAGGAAGCTCTGATGATGTTACTGTTTAAATCTGTTTAGTTACCATTTATGAACAGTTGCACCATCAAAGTTTCCCCGGAGAAGCCAGACAGCATTACTGTCCTTATTGGCTGTTAACTGCTTACAGTGACCTGATACATCTTATGTATGTCAGGTGGCTTCCAGCAGTACAGGGGCGACTTATCCCACTGTCTATACAGTAGGATAGGTTGCTGCCTTTCCTTGGAGGTGTAGTTCATCAGCCCTTTTGATCTATACTTCCGACAAACAGTTTCCAGGACCAACACTGCCAATACAAATTGAATATAGGCACCATCCTCCCAGCAGAAATACCATCCAGGTGGCAATGCATGATGTGACAGAGGGAGATCATAGTCAGCCTGCCAGAATCCTGGTCCACAGGCATGTAGCTAAAGATAGGCTCCCCACAGAATATATAGCCCCTTATCTGTTTACATTGCTGTTTTCTGGTCCTTCACTGAGTTATTTGGGACACTGTAAACCCAAATCCATGTGCTTCAGGTCACCAAATTGATCCTTTGTCAAAATAGCCCAAATTAAATTGACTGTAACCGTAACGCTAACGCTAAGTTGTGGTTAGCTTGTTTAAAGGGGTAGTTCCGTTTCAGCAAATCCTCTTTTCTGGTTGCTCGTTGCTTACTGTGGTTCGTCTCTGCATGTAAATGAGGAGGGCGGCACTAGCGCCATCCTCCTCATTCACTTCTATGGGAGTTCCGAGTATATCCGAGCCAGCACCATCCTCCTCATTCAAATACAGGGCCACATGCAGGGTCACATGCAGGTTCACAATCAAGTGGCCAGCAAAGAGGATTTCCCAAAATGGGACTACCCCTTTAAAGATTTTTAGGGGGTTAACCTGCCAATCCAATAATGTGATGCTTCCGTTGCTTAACTTCTGGTCCAACATCCTGTCCGATGTCATTTCTGGTTACTTCACCATAGGCCCAATGTTATGGTAACAGGAAGGGATATTGGACGTCAATACCAGTTATTTCAACAGGAACCCAGCATAATATTGAGCTTTTGGTAAAGTAACTGGAAGTGACTCAGATATGATGGTGGACCGAAGTTGGGCTGCAATGGGAGCCTCTCATCACCGGACCGGTAAGTTATCTAATCTAAGGGCCCGTTTACACGGCAGTGGACAAATACCGGCCGGTTTATCCGACCAGTATTTGTCCTGTTTGAGTGCCGTCCCCACGGCCATGGCGGGATGGCTTTTCTCCACGATGAGCAGAGAAAAGCCCTCTCGCTTCACATTGACCTGCACATATTCCGTCCGAAAACTGGACTGAAGAATGTGCATGTAGAATGTTTTTCGGGCAGAAAACCCGTGCAGTGGGGACTGCTTGCACGGGTTTTCCATAGAGCCCCGTTCTGCTCGTTTGCGGCCAGTTTTTCAGATGATCTTCAAAACCGCAAACCGTCTGAAAAACTGGCTGCAAACCCGTGCCATGGGGACATGCCCTAAAATTCATTAAACAATGTGAACTCTGACTTAGGGTTATAGTTATGTTTATACTGAGGAATAGGATTAAAGAAAGAGATTTCCTAAATACAAATTTTTTCACATGCTCAGTTGAACTTCTGTCGAACCAACCCGGGGCCCAATTGTGCAACATGAACAGAGATACATGGAAGCTGGAGAAGCCAAACAATGGAAAATTTTAAATAAAACCCATTTACAAAAAATATTTTTTTTTATCTCAAAATGCAATGTTGGGCAGATTTGAATATTTTCGCCTTTCCTTCTGAATTCATCAATGTGATTTGTAGTTCACTCTCTGTTCTTATGTCTTAACTGAATCGACTTCACCTGATCAGGAGGGAGATTATGTTTCCATAATTTATAAATAATGTTATTGAGCCGGGAGACTCAACAAAGAACACAACTGATTCTTAGAAGTGAGGTGAACACAATTTATTATGTAATGAACGTGTAGAGAAAAATAATATTTGCCGAGTTATGGAAACTCGCTGGGATATGATATATTTCTTGTATGGTTATTTTCTTATTTTATTTGTAAAAACAACTATTTCCGCTGCTTCAGCTCTGTATCACTAAGCTGCTGTTTCATCCAGTGAGTTCTTCATTCATCAAGCTGTCAGACCGGTGCTAAACTCCTATTCATCCTACACCTCCACCGCATACAAATAGACTGCATTATTTCTGCATATGTCTATAATTAGAGATAAGCGTAAAACTGTTCTGTCTTAGGACTAAGTTATAGGTTGGACAGGTTACCAGAGTTTAAATGCTGATGTATCACTTTCATACCAGTAAGCAGGATTTTGTTGAGATAAGATGTTCTTTGTGCAAACATATATATCTAAATCTAATTGTATTCAACATATTACACTCTACAGTAAAATATGTAAAACACTTTCAGTGCAATTTTTCTTTTCACTGTATGTTAAAAGCTAAAATCTACAGGAAATTGATGAATCTGGTTACGTAATATCACTCTCAAGTTCTCATACATAATGGGTCACATTTACTATTGCTGTCTAAAAGTTTGACAGCATAAACTTAGGCAGTCTAGAAATGCACCAGATTTATCACAGTGGCTTATGCCGTTTGATAAATTTGGTGCATATTTAGACTTGTCTGTTACAAATGGCAGGAACTCTCCTGTCATTTCGTTTTCTCCTGCATATTCGGTCTGAGGAAGTTTTTGTGTTACGCCTGTCTTCTGATCTGTCAGTTCGTTTGGAGAGGCTGCATGGCAACTGTTCAGGATCCTTGCATGTCAGCTAAACTGGCTGCACACTTAAAGGGGTTGTCTCACTACAAGGATTGCTTTTTATTTTAAAGAGCTTGCAAAAAAAAGTTACTTTGCAATATGTGTCCATTAACAGTGTCCTACCTATTCCTAGATATCCCCTCTTGTATGGGCTGCATCAGCTCCAGAGGTTACTATAGCTATAAACCTGTTCAATTTCTCCTGATAGGCTGCCAGCACTGGTTGCCATAGCTACAGATCCGGTGTCCTCAGCAGCTTTTCACTGCAGGCCAGTAGAAGCCAGTAGTAGCCAGTAAACATGCCCCGGAATTAAAAAATGAAACCGAGAAAGTAGGATTGAGGTAAGATGTAGTGAGACAACCCCTTTAAGTTGGTTAGCTACTTCTGTCCCTGTAAGGTACAGCTGAATCTGGTGGTCTGCTTGCAGAGTATAGAAACATTGGTCTTGTGTAGACCTGATGTGTTGGATGGTTCTTTCTTGTAGTCTGTTGTCTAGTTCGGTTGTCAGGATAAAGTATCTTGTTGTTTCTCGTCTTAATTTCTTTTGGTCAAGTTCTAAAGTTGGTAGTTTTTTTTTTTTAAATGATAGATTTAATGTTTGTCTGGTTTCTGGTGAACCCTGTCCTGGTTTCGCTGAAGCCACTTTCTGAATAAGGGTCATTTGTACCTTCCAGACATACTATATTTCAGTAAAAGGCTTTAGGATTACGTCAAGGATAGAGTTTCCACCTTTAGGGGTAGTTGAAGGGCAAGCTTTTGAGGGATATCACTAGGGACAGTTAGCTAGGGACTGTTATAACTATAACTCTTCCCCATGGTATGTACCCGCATTTGACTCTCCACCAAACCATGCACAAGTCTTCCTCTAACCTTTCTTTTGGACATCGCTCATTCTTCTGGGGAGATGACGTTGTTTGGATTATTATGTTTTTAAAATTACTATCAATAAATTTTGCTATTTTTAACGGGTTAAAGTCCTGGATTGCCGCATCAATTCTTCTTTGAAAATCAAGTCTTGCTCTGCCTACTGTCCATTTGCCGATTCATCTAGCAGTGTGTCTTTGCGATTGATACACTTTTTATGGCTATTTCATGTAACTGTTACAGTGCCTAGGTGTTTAGACTACTATAAGTTAGTTTACTTTCTATGCCAGAATTTTGGCATATTTGTGGCGCAGTTTTTGTGTGGTCATCCCCCTATCTTGCAAAAACACACCCACTTTCCGCTAAGCCTTGTCCCCTATTTTGGATAGGTAGCAAAAAGTATGTAAAGTGTCTAAAACGTCCATAATAAAACTGTCTGTTACACTGCACCATGCTGCATCAAAAATGTGCTACTTTTTGGCACTTTCAAGACACTTTTCTGGTGCAACCATAATAGAAAATGTGAACATTGACTCCAACTTTTCCACCTTGAAAAATGATCAAATAAAAGTCATTGTCATGCTTCTTCTGGTTTTCTTTCTTTGGAAAAAAATCTTGAGGTAGTGTTTTTAATTATGACATTCACTTTTATTTTCATCCCACCTTCCAGGAACCATATTTTATTTTATTTTTGTTTAGAATTTATTGGGCCAAAACATGTTTCATGGGTAAAATGGGAAAATAATGCAACTGCACTATTTATTTGGGGTCTAGATTTTATTCAGGTTACAATGTGATGCATACGACTTTAGTTAACTTTATCCAGTGATAACTGCCAATGGTTTTTATTGTTTTACAACTGTTCAAAAAATAAAGCCTTATTTTTTTAAAACTTGCTTTGCATCCTCATTTTCTTATTCTTCCACTGATGTAGTTGTGTCAGGGCTTTTTTTCACAGGATAAGCTGTATTTTTTATAGGAACCATACCGTACATAAGACTTTTCATTCAATTTTTTTTTTTTGGTCGTCAATGCCACTACAAGAAATTAGATTCATGCAGGATAAATAATGTTATATTTCAATAGATCTGATTCTTACTGTTGTGGAGATACCAATAATGTTTAATTTTTTTATTTGCTTTTTTATATGATAAATGGGATTTTTTTTTTTTAATTTCATCTTCTGGTCCCTGTAGGGAAGCAAACATGTTTTGCTCCCTATACCCTCATTTGATGTTATCTTATTTCCAGGTCTGGTATTTATGATACATTAATATAATGGTCAATGTGGACATTCGATGTTATTATAATTAGCTTGATTGGTTATATACATTGTATGGGTGGGTGATGCATACATGCTTTTTGCGGTATTATTGCCACTATTTTAACTTTTGTTATTGATTTATAATTGTAATGATATTGGATTAATAAAGATTGTCAATTTTTATATTTTGGTTTGGTGGTCTGCTTGTTTATAGGTATTTTTTTATCTATAGGAGTCCTATATATCTACTGTAACAGTCCATTCATGTTTGGACGCCCTCCTGGGCCGTCCTGGGGGTATTGTGCTCACTGGATCGCCGTCTTTTGTAAACGGTATTGGCACACCGACACAAGGCTTCTTTAAACTGGCCTCAGCCAGCTTTATTCTGGCACAGAAAAAGGCACAGTAGTACACCGGAAAACAACACAAAATAAACCCTCGGCCGTCTGGCCACTAGCTAAACAATGTTAGCATCCCTCTCTACTCTGTGGTCTGGACCTACTGTCTAGTTCCTACCAACACTGTACAGTCCCTGTACACTCTAGGCTGTCCTCAAGCCTCTCGGGGGGCCAGAGCTCTCTCTAGCTCCCCTACTGCTCCATTGCCAGGTAGCAGACCACGCCCCTTAACACCTTTTATAGCAATCCAGGGACTGGCCCAAAACCTGGCCTGGAACGTGGGGACGGCCTCCCACCCAACGCTATGACTGTCCCGGGAAAGGCAACCCATCACTAGCCACATAGCAGCCATACTAACTACCTGTGTCAGTAACCTAGGGTTACTGACGCTAAATGGTTGCCTTCCCCCACCGAAACCAGGACTTTGGTGGGACGTACGCCACCTAGTGGCAGAACCCTGCAACTTCCTAATGTTGCTCTGCCACACTACCTACAGAAGGCTTACATATCTATCTACAGACTGGGGCTATATTTGGACCTACATACAGGGAGCTGACAGAGCAACAAGGGCCTTTATTTCTATCTATTGGAGTCCTATATACCTACCCACCTATCTACAGGCAGCCTATATAACTACCTTCTAGGGTCCAAATTTTCCTATCTATTGGGGGAGGCCTATATACCTACCTATCTACCTACCTACTTAGAGGAAACCTGTCACATAGGTTATGGCCCCCTTGCTGAGGGCAGCACAAGCTATTGTCAGACCTGCTGTTCCCAGCGCTGTGTCCCTTATTCTGTAAGATGCTGTAGTTTAAGAGCATTTAATGCTCAAATCTTATTCATGAGTAGGTGTTAGCCCCGCCCACTGACAGTTATTCACATGTTTCTACCTATTCAAAGTAATAGGTTTATCAGTTGAGGTGGGCGGGGCTAGCCTCAGGTGGGCGGGGTTTGAAAAAAACTGACTCTTTGAATGACTCTTTTCTGGCTGAAAACTGCAGATTTGAGCATTAAATACATGAAAACTGCTGCATCTTACAGAATAAGGGACACAGCGCTGGAAACAGCAGGTCTGACACTAGCTTGTGCTGCCCTCAGCAAGGGGGGCATAACCTATGTGACAGGTTCTCTTTAATGGGGCCCACAGAGCTGATTATATATGTATATTATATACATGTACAGGCAGTCCCCGGGTTACAAACGGGATAGGGACTGTGGGTTTGTTCTTAAGCTGAATTCGTATGTAAGTCGGAACAGGTAAATTTATTAAATGTAATTCCAGCAAAAAAAAAATTTTTCGTTTTCGATAGTACAGGGAACAGTTTTTACATTTGTTTTGCTGTCTGTGCCCTTTTTTAGAAGATTTCACCTAACGTTCTGTATCTCATGTGCAGCTGTGGCATGCTGGCACTTGGTTAGCATGGGGCGTGACTCAGTGTTGAATGTCAGCCACGCCCCATGAGTCTCCGTTTGTAACTAGGGGACGTATGTAAGTCGGAACGGTGTAAGTCGGGGGACTGCCTGTATAATGCTGACCCTCAGCTCTGTAGGTCAGCATTATATTAATAAAGCTTGCAGTTATATTATATTGGTTATCCCATACTATACCCCTAAATTACACAGTATGCACTTTATTGTGGTTTTTTGTGTGTGTGATTTTAAACCTCCACCTTTTCCCCCCTCTGTCCCCCTGGGCAGTTGAAAGATTGTTTTGCATAAAACTGGTTCCTGGGGGAAAAAAGGTTGGGGACTGATGCCCTAGAGTGTTTGACCACTAAGAGGTATCCTAATTTGAATATTTTTTTAAGATTTTTTTTTAAAGGTTATAATTTTTTACTTAATTTTTTTTGTCCCCCTAGAGCGCTTGTACACTATAAAGCATTACTTATGTATTACAACACAGTGTACTGTTAGGCCTCGTTCACACGGCTTATTCTGCCGCGTATTGGCGCCGTACTGCGCCGGATTTGCGCTTCAGTACGGCGCCAATCCGCGGCAGCAATTACGGTAATCCATAGTTCTCATAGAGAACAGTGGAATCCGTCGCTCCTCCCCGCTCGGCGAATCCGCCGCGGGGGGAGAAAGTGACATGCACATTGTTTACGGCGCGTCCGCGCCGTAAACAATGCATTGTCTCTGGGGCCGGGAGCGGCGCCCCCGCCGCGCTCCGGCCCCGCCCCCGTCCCGCCCATTATTCACGGCGGATTTGTGCGCTCAATATGGCTCACAAATCCGTCGGGAATAAGCCGTGTGAACACGGCCTTACTGCACCTCTAGCACACCCTGTCAGATTTGGTTTAAAAGCCAGGATCAGAGTTATTTCTGATACCAGCTGCTGATGGAGGTTGTCATTTGAAACTAACAGCTGGTGCCTGCCCTGTGCAGAGTGAGCTCCAGTACTGAGTCTGCTCCTTACTCCCCTCTGTTAGGCTATGTTCACACGGCCTAATTGCGGGGCGTAATTACGCCCTGCAAATACACCGTGTGGACGTGGGCGGGAGCATGGGGGCCGGCACCTCACCGGCCCATAGACATTCATTACCAGCGGCGCGTATACGCCGCTGCTAATTCACATGTCAATTATCTCCCCCCTCGGCGTATTCACCGAGCAGGGAGAGGAGACGTAATCCATAGTTCTCTATGAGAACTGTGGATTACCGTAATGACTGGGACGTATTCCAGCCGTAATTTGCACACTCCGGCGCGTAATTACGGACTGAAATACGTCCAGTTTTAAGCCGTGTGAACATGGCCTTATGTATAGTACTGTGCAAAGGTTTTAGGCAAGTGTCCAAAAATGCTACAAAGTAACAATGCTTTTAGACTTGAAGTATTAAAAATTTATTTTATGAATTAACAAAAAGTAAAGTGAATTAATAGAGCGAAATCAACATGCAATCAATATTTGGTGTCACCACCCTCCGCTTTTGGAGTCCGTGAGGTGATGATGTGGTCCCCACAGAGCCCTGATCTCAACATCATCGAGTCTGTCTGGGATTACTTAGAGAGACGGGAGGATCTGAGCACATCTACATCCACAGAAGATCTGTGGTTACTCCTCCAAGTATGGAACAACCTTCCTGCCAAGTTCCTTCAAAAACTATGTACAAGTGTCTAGAGGAACTGATGCTGATCTGAAGGCAAAGAGAGGTCACACCACAACATTGATCTGATTTTAAGTTTCTCTTTTGTTCATCAATGTTACATTTTGTTAATAGATGAAAGTAAACTATTAACACTTCTATTTTTTAAAAGCTTTGTACTTTGCAGGATATTTTTTCACACCTGCCTAAAAGGTTTGCACAGTACTGTTCATGTAGATGTCGGGAAGTGGCTTTAAAGAAATTCCGCTTTTTAGTGTTTGAGTTACATTGATGAACAATGACTGCTCGTGCACTCTTTAAATCTATTCAAGATTATTACTTGTTATCTTAAAGGGGTTTTGCCACAATCTCATTTCATACCTCCTGCATCCAGCTCTTTGTGCTCAGAAGGGGGCGTGTGTTATATGTTTGGATTGCACATCATGTGACCAAGCAGGATGACATCACCAGGACTTTCCTCTCTCTAATCAAAGAAAGGTCTGTTTATGTGTAGAAATGTAAGTAGCTACATTGTAGCTCAGAGGTAAAACTTTTGCCTCCAGGCACAAGGGTCCTCGGTTCAAATCCCTGCAGGAACCAAACTTGTGGATTTTATTTCTCTTAATCAATGCACATACCTGATTGAGGTTTCTTTTTTTTATTTATTTGCACTGTTTGACTAATTGCTAAGGAGTACAGAGGACAGGAGGAGAATGACAGCACTCGGGGTTTGAACACTCAGTAGCTACCTGAGAGGAGAGGTGATATCTGAGCATGTGCGACCAGGACTGAGAAGCTCTCAGCCCTGGTCGTATCCCCTGGAGATGAGATGTAAACAATGGATCACTAAAGGAGCAGCTAAAACAATGACGGTGCAGAATTTTTTGTAATGATGAATGGTGAAAATGTATAATTTAATTTACAAACTTCCCACATCAATTTTACTTCGTGGCAAAACCCCTTTAAATACACATAGGCCAAGGAAAGAGGTAAGTATGTTTTTTTTTGTTTTTTTACAGGTGAAATGCTTAGTGTTGTCATCTATCTATTTAAGAACTTCACATTCAAATGATAGTAAATACAGCAGTATTGTAATTAGAAATAATTAAAAAATGCAGTGTTTGCATATGTCTTAGAGCCCCCAGGATGCTGCTGTCTCTTTCTGTTTTCCATTGCAGTGACCTCTTTCACTAAGATCACTTTTCCCATGTCAGTATTTTGGTTGATATTGCTGTCCTGCTCTTACATGTATAAGTGAGGTGATTGGTGGTCTAGCAGGGACTCTCTACAGTACAGTGAGGTATTACATGTCCTGTACTGCTCATACATGTATTAGTGAGGTACATGCAGTGATTGGTGGTCTATAGCGCCTCTCTAAAGTACAGTGCGGTACTACATGTCCTTTACTGCTCTTACATGTATTAGTGAGGTTCATGCAGTGATTGGTGGTCTAGTAGCGTCTCTCTACAGTACAGTGCGGTACTACATGTCCTGTACTGCTCTTACATGTATTAGTGAGGTGCATGCAGTGATTGGCGGTCTAGTAATGCCTCTACAGTACAGTGCGGTACTACATGTCCTTTACTGCTCTTACATGTATTAGTGAGGTGCATGCAGTGATTGGTGGTCTAGTAGCGTCTCTCTACAGTACAGTGCGGTACAACATGTCCTGTACTGCTCTAACATGTATTAGTGAGGTGCATGCAGTGATTGGTGGTCTAGTAGCTCCTCTCTACGGTAAAGTGCGGTACTACATGTTCTGTACTGCTCTTACATGGGCCAGGATGAGCCAAAAAGCTCCTGTCCGCAACATAGAAATTGATTTTCAGCTTCCAGCAGCTCCCTCTGATGATTTATGGAAGGACTTTCTTTATCTAGCTGGTGACATTTTGGAGCTTTAGAGCCAATTATCAGTTTCCCAGTGTAACGGTTTCAACATACGATGGTCGTCCTGGTCGTCCTGTCCCCAGACTTAAACCCAATTATCATTTGGCTCTATGGATTCTTCCCCACACACCCTCCAGCAGCTGTGGGATGCAGTCAAAATGGCTCCAGCTATCTGTGACAACCACCTTTTTGAGTCACTCCAAGCCCATATAACAGATGATTGTGATGCACAAAGTGGTTAGATCAGGAACACAAGTGTGTTTAATGCCACATATTTTACATTCAAGTCTATGCCAGGTGTGTTGTACATTATTTAGGCCATATCTTGGCAAAATTACACATAACATACATACACCCGAAAATATGTCCCAAACGACACCGTGTGAACACATATATTAGCTGGTGGTCATAATAATGTGACTCACTTGTGTATAATGGAAATGTACCACTCTTCCGTTTTTGGTCCTACTCCTGGTTTTAGCTCCCAGTGACTGATGTTAAATGCTATAATGCAGTGTGAACGTGATCTGGCATTGCTGTTTTTGCATGATACAGCTATGGCATGGGAAGGACTGTGTTAGTTTCCATTTCCTTCCATTGAAAATGATTGTTATGTACTGGACTACACAAATGTCGCACTAAAATGCAACCAAGCAGAATGATTTCTTAGTATTGAGTTTCTTTAGTGTGGAAATCAATTAGCATGATAAGGCAATGTTTCCTGCTGTATATTGATGCCTATTATACAGCAGTAACCTATATGCCATAGACATTTATCACTAATAATCACGCAATCTCTAAGACTAGACAAATATTTCATCAATTTAATTACTTGAACTAAAAAGCTCTATCTCAGTCTCAACATTGTTCCAGAAGCCTTCTGCCTTGTTCAGCTGATATTTAGCAAACTGCAGACGGGCAGTGATGTTCTTGTTAAAGAGCAGTGGCTTTTTCCTTGCAGTCCTGCCATGCACACCATTTTTGTTCTGTGACCTCTTGATTTTGGATTCGTGTGGCACTACAACCGTGTGAAGCTACACATTTATAGTTTTAGTACGAAAAATCCAGGCGCATTACTGCTGGAGCAGGTACAGCACTTTAAAAGTGGTTTAACTGAGCCAGAAGTGTTGCTTTGTAGCTAGAAAGTGCTAAATCTATGACCCACAGTAGAACAGGTTCATAGATTCAGGGGCATTCTACACTACTAATGCGGGCAAAAAAATGGCGTTTGGGCGCCAAAAAGCATGCATGTCGCCCAATGTGTCTAAGTGTGGGTTTGTGGAATCAAAACTTTTTAGATATGGTTTTGTTACATTTTCCAGCCTGATGATCATTTACAACTCAGACTTCTACTTTGCTCATGACTAGTGATGAGCGATTACGTTGACTATCGTCATCGGGTCGATAGTCGATATCGGCAATTATCAATAAGATATTCGATAGTCGATAATAGATTATCGCCGATGACCATTAAAGTCTATGGGAGAGGAACAACACCTTCATTCTTACATCCAAACAGGGATGGAGAAGCTGGAATTAACATCCACAACAGTCAAATGGATACGTGCTACATCTTAGGCAAGACACATAGGTTATAAAAGCCACAGAAAAAAAAAATCACACACCATTCACTATCCCTGTCTTGTACCACAGCATGACCCTTAAACCTGCATGACCCACAAATTAAAAAATCCCAGAAGGCAGTATGATTTGAACCACCTTTTACTTGAAGGGACATTGTATATCCTTGTCCTGGAACGCAGAGAGCCCCAAACCTGCATGCCCCCAATTTAAAAGTCCCGGAAAAAAAAAGGAGTCTTTGAACCCCATTTTATTGAACAAAAAAAAAACATTAATATATTTCCTTACCCAAAAATGACCATAAACTTTGCCCCACAGATTACAAAAGTGCCGAAAAGGAGTTTTTCCCCACCATTTTATTTCACGGAATTGACATACCTTCCCGGGCCCAGCATCCCCCAAACCTTTTGACCCACGAAAAAAGGGCCCACTATGAATTTGTACGTGATGTCTTTAGTAATTTTTTGAAACTAAATTTTGACGAATTTTTTTAGGAATTTTATTTATTTTTTTTACTTTTTTTCATTTTGCTTTTTTTCAATGGATAACTTTACAACAAACCCCCCTCCCTGCAGTTTTTAAAAAGGTATTTTTTCAGCAGATTTTTTTTAATTCACCCCACCCCCCAAAAGAAAATCAAATTCCAAAATCATCCCCAAAAACATTTCTTAGTTGGAAGACATTTGCCCCCGGTTTTGAGGGATTCGCCAATAAATTCAATTTTTAATTTTTTCCCCAAACCCTCTTCAGTGATTGGGGCAGACCCCCCGGAGATAATGATGCCCCCCATGTAAAACCCAGCCCAGAAAATTTTAAGCCCCCAAATTTGGAAATTGTGCCCACCCGGGGGCCCTTTTTGACAGCTTTAACCTCACAGAAATCCCTTTTCAAAATCTTTTTTTAAGAAATTTGAAGTTTTCCTGATTGCCCCTAAGGTGAAGTCAGTGCTCCCGGGCACCATCGTTAACACGGAGGTCCGGGCCCCGGGGGCCAGACTTACAGTGGGTTTGCGGTGAGGCCCGGGCTAGCGTCTGTCATTTTAACAGGGAGGTCCAGCTCATGGCCCCCTTACAGTGGGTGTGGTGAGAGCCCGGTACGTCTGTCATCTATTAACACCAGGTTCAGCTGCCAGGGCCGGATTTACATTGGGTGCGGGAGAGCCCAGTCTGGCTTCGCCTATTTACACGGTTAAAAATGCCCTTATGCGCAGGGAAAAACTTTTCGTGCGAAGCAGATGCGGAAGGTTGATAGACCTCCACCCTTTCCCAGTACACAGTCAAACCTGAGTAGCGCTTCCCCCCTCCATATGGTCCCACCAATTTGAGTTCACGGAAATATGGGGGTTTAACCCTTCCTTTTCCACCAGGTCCCCTTTTTCTTGGCTTTCTTTTCTTTTTTACTCAACTTGGAGGAATTGTTCTGTATTTTTTTTCTCGCCCGTGTCCATATCCATGTCCCGAAAAACCCTACATTGGTTAAGCTTCCTTTTCCCCTTTAAAATTTCAAGGAATTTTTTTACCAGTATTTTGTAATGAATTTTTTAGTAGTTTATTCTAAAAAACACTTTTTTTAAAATGGAGGGAATCCCACCAGTTTTTTTTTTCTTTTTTTTAATTGTTTAAAGGGTTGTCTCAGACAGGGATTCTGCATGTTAAAGTCTTGCAAAAAAAAAGCTTTTGCAATATTGTCCATTAACATGTCCTCCTTTTCCCTTTTTCTAAGACCATCACTTTGACCCATCTTGAAAATTGTGAAGAAAAAATGTATTTTTGAAACCAAAATTTTTAAACTTTTGGACCTGTATATACTGCTTTCACGAAAAGCCTAAAAAAATTCAAAACATGACCCATGAGAACCTTTTGACAATTGTGAAAAAAAAAAGTCTGTTAGAAACAAAATTTTTTTTATAAAAACCCTGATATAGCTCATGCCAGCAAAATGCCCCCAAAAATTAAAACATGCCCCTTACCCACTTTTGACAACGTGAAAAAAAAAGTCGTTAAAAAACAAATTTTTTGGAATGGACCTGTAGTATTCTGCATTTCAAAGCAGAATGACCCAAAAAATTAAAAAAAATGACTTTCAGCCATGTTAAAAATTGTGGGGGAAAAAATCCCCACTAAAAGCCACTTTTCTGTTCCAAAGGACTTTAAAAGCTTTTTCTCACCAAAAAACCCCAAAAAAATTTTAAAAAATAGTTTCAGCCACTGTTTAAAATTGTAGGGAGAAATGTCATTAAAAGCCACATTTCTTTTCCCAAAGGACCAAAATTATGCTGTATCTCAAAAAGCAAAGACCAAAAAAACCATTGACAAAGCGAAAACTTCTAAAGATAAAGTGAGTAAGGAATAGGTGTTTTTCATAAACCCTTTCTGTTTTTTTCAGTTCCCCAAGCAAAAAACCCGCAAATGAACGTTGGGGAACGAGAAAAAAATTTCAGAAGAAAAGACATTTTAAAAAAAAAAATTTCAAGGGACCCTTTCTGTTTGAAGAGGAATGTAAGTAGACCGGCAACTAAACGGGGACCTTGGCAATTTTGGGCCCCAAAATCACAGAGTCCATGCCTTTCATCTTGAGAAAGCAAACGACCCCCTTATCTGTGTTAGCCCGGGTCGTTGTCGTAAGACTCCTCCCCTGGGCTGAAAAGGGCCCCTCAGATTGCGCGGGTGCTGGGAGGACAACACCCCTTGGCGTGGCGACGGCTGGGCCATTGTCCTTTTGGATACCGAAGTCCCCATTGGGTCCCCAACCATACAAAAACTCGGTGTTGAGACGCAGATAGTCGTGCACCATGATTTAAGCTGGTTCTGTTTTTTGGATGTGTGCCCTGCTTTTCATGCGTTGGGAGGTGGTTAAAAAAAGTTGCCAGGGTCCCCATTTGGTTCTGCCACCTTTCCTGTGCCTGCCGCTAAAGGGAAAATTGGGGACTCTTTCTGCTGTCAGTTGCGTTTGCTGATGTCTTTCCCGTTGATAATCAGCAAGGTCTCCAATTTTCCTCATTTTACTCTTATTTGGGTGGGTGGAAGGAAAAAGGAGTTTTGTTTTGTACCCCGGGGGTCAGGAGGGTGGCCACCCGTACTTTTGTTCATTTTGATGGCCTAAAAAGCGAGGATCAAGTTGGAGGACATGGAGCATCCCAAACATCAGTGAGAGATGAGCCTTGATTTCCCAAGCCCCCTTTGGGGCGGGGGCATACAAAAGATTTCCTCATCTTCCTCCTCCGCCTCAAAATTCCCCCCAACCCTTTCCCAAGGCAGGGACGTTGGTAACGTCGGTGTCTAGGAATACCTCCTCCTCCTCTCCCCTTCCTCCCGGACAGCTTAAAACAGCCCTGACTTTCCTCAGTGATGAAACCCCGAGAGTGGGCGCCGCCTGCACTAGCCCCGCCCCGAACCACTGCCTAAAGAAGACGATGAAATTAGAAACTGTCGGGGCCCTTTTTGATTCGAGGGGAGAGAAAAGGTCCCTTCTGCTCTGTGTCCGCTCCCTCCCTCGCGGGGGGACCTGATTTTTAGAGTGTCCAACGATCGTTCCCGAACTAAGTCACCCAATGCATGTGACAAGGAAACGTCCGCAAATCCCTTTTTGGGGTTCGCAAAAATGGGAAAGGGGTGGTGAGAGTCTTTTTACCTGCCCC
The DNA here is from genome assembly GCA_025379985.1 of Phyllomedusa bahiana. Taxonomy (NCBI): domain Eukaryota; kingdom Metazoa; phylum Chordata; class Amphibia; order Anura; family Hylidae; genus Phyllomedusa; species Phyllomedusa bahiana. The sequence continues at coordinate 16,622 of JAODAL010023887.1, read as the reverse complement.
CCACCTCGGTGGTAACACCCCCAGGTCCGCACCGTGCTTTTCAGGGCCCGTGTCAATGACTGCGTTAAAAGGCTTTGCGCTGCTCCCACAACGCTGGAATGTGGAAGGGGGGAATTCCAGGGTGTTGCCCGTCAACAAGAGACGGTTGGGGGGGAGGCCGAGCTGACGGGGGGAACGCGCCGGCGGGTGAAGCAGGGTGCGAACGGCGGAAGTGCCCAATCGACCTCGAGCCTTCCTGAGGCAGTCCAGACCGGGGACTCTTTTGAAAATTTTTGGACCGGGGTTCATGACATGTGCCAGGCAAGGGATGTACTCCAGCAAACCCATCAAGGGCGGGGCAGAGATTTGCCCGTTTTTGCACCCCCTTGCCTGGCACAAGGTTTTGCACCCCTAGCGTCCCTTGTTGCGGAGAGCCGTCCCCGCTCCGACCTTGTGTGGGGCGGTCCCAAGAAATTAATTTTCAACACGGCCTGGTTTCTCTGGGCACGTGTGCACCCCGAGGGCCTTGGGGGAAAAAGCCCCCGCGCCCCCCCTGCGGCTTTGAATAGGGGTGGTGAGATGAGACCCCCGCACCCCAGAGACATCCACCAGCTCACCAGTGACTGTCCAGAGATATAGCGGCCTTGCCGTGCTTACTAGTCCCTGTGTCGGTGGTGGGGGATTTTTCCCCGGCACAATGCGACATGCGCTTGAAAATTTTTTGATATGAAAAACTTGAATTCTCGGTTCACAATTTTATCAAAAGATGCTTAAGTGCCCACGACTTTTTAACGTGATTCAAATAGGGCGTCCTAACTATCTTTTACCTCTCAAAAGGAAACATCCCGGCCCTTTATGGGGGCTACCGACCTCCTTTATCCCGAGAGAAAAAAAAAAAAAAAAAAAAAAAACCTGCAAGCTGCACTTCTTATGAAGCTTGTGAGAGTGGGGGAGGTGCAAAAACAAAAAGGGGCACCCTTTCCCCCCCCAAAGGTTAAAATCATATACACCCAAAAATAAAGTAAGGTTCTGAAAAAAAAAAACTTCTGAAAAACATATGCAAACCTTTTTTATCATGTAAAAAAGACCCACTGCCCGCGGCCACTACTGCAAAAAAAGGGGAATACTTACGTGGAAAACCAAAGAAGCATTTATGCACTATTGGAGGTAAAAGATAGGGGACTGCCCTATTTGAGAAACCGTTGAAAGTCTTGGGGAGCTTTAAAAACTTTTGATTCAAAAAAGTAACCAGAATCCAAAATTTTTATGTAGTAGTAGCATAAAAGCTTTTGAAAAATTTAGTGAACGTTGGGGGGCCAGGGGGGGAGGCTTTTTGGCAAAGAAATTTGCCTACTCGGCATGGTATTGGGGGCAGGCAAGAGCCTGGGTTTTGGGGCCCAAAATCTGTTCCCCCCGAGGAAAGGCAACTTTCCAAGGCCAAAAACCGGCAAATTGCCAATTCAGTTTTGGGGGTTTGGGGATGGTTTGGGTTAAGTGTTTCTTTGCTCCCAAACCTGGAAACAGAAGGCTGGCTGCTAGCGGGCCCCTGTCGGCGTGCAGGTCGAAAAAACTGGCGGGAGGAAAAGGGGGTAGGATGGGTCTTGGTGGTGTGGTGGACGGGGCGACGGGGAGGGAAAAAGCGGAGGTGATCCCTGATCATGACTCTAAGAATGGGCAGTGAGGAACGCTTGGGGGGTGGCAGAGGAGGAGGAGGGGGGGGCAGAGGGTAGGGACAGTGGTTGGAACCCCGGCGCCGGTTGGCCTTTTTTGGCCAAGTGTTCCTCCATTTAAACTCATGCTTCGTTTGCATGTGATAGACATGTTGGTGGGGGTTTAAACACCAAAAATTTTGCTCTACTTATGCATTTAGGGGCAAAAGGGGGCATATGACATCGCTGGGTGAATCAGGGCTTGCTCAAAGAAGGCCCCTTGAAGGTCCGGGGGACCTTTTTGACGGGATAAGAAAGAGGGGGGTTTTCCGTGACCGTGGCTGGCGGAATCTATCAGGGGGCTTCTGCACCCCCCTCTCCCTTTTTGAAGGGACCCTACGACACTAACCCCCTTGTCTTCCTCCTCGTCCGTAAAGAGCCTCGAAGCAAAATTTTGCTGAAAAAGACCTGTTGGTCCACAATGTCGTATCATCATCATCAACCAGGTGCTTTCGTCCTGACATTCTGCATCCCGGGGTGCGGCTACAAGCAAAGGGACTGCAAGGCGTTTCCGACGCCCGGGGTTTTTGCCGATTGCCGGCCCCTTTCCCTTCTCCTCCTCTGATGGCCCCTAACTGGGCGTCGAGCAGAGAAAAACATCCTTTTGGCCTCTTGACTTTTAACATGCCTTCTGACCCCAACCGCTTTTTTTAAAAAAAAGAGGCTCAAAAATGGATTTTCCAAAATGGTGGGTACACGAGTTGCTTTTTTGGTCCTTCGCTTCATGTTGGCGGTGGAGATGCTGATACGACATTTGTGGCCGTGAATGGGAGGATGAGGAGGAAATGACTGCTGGTGCAGGTTGCATAACCATGAAGAACAGTTTGGCGACGCATGTTCATTACTGAGTTTCCAGGGCCCTGGACCCAGCATGACCGGCCTGACGGTCCTGCAACGACAATCCGGCTGGCTTGAGTGTTGTCGCCAGCACTGGGATGGGCACCTTCTCTAGTACCTCTACCTCAATGTCCTGCCCCCTCTTTGCTCGCTTACCACCTGCATTTCGCTCATGTCGAAAGAAAAAATTGAGAGGTTGGAAGAGTTTTGGATACGTCTCTTATTAACAGAAGGCAAATCCACAGCCTATTCTCAAATCCTTCAAATCAAAACAAAAATTGCTGGACTTCAAATTTAACGGCAACGGTGGCTCTATCAAACAAATCTGGACTGGAGCAATAGTGCAAAAACACGTATCTGAAATGTATACGGATTATAAAAGGTATTTTTTGGCACCTATCAATTCTCCTGTGGTGGACCTACATACATTGCTGTATTGGAAAATTTAACTGCAAGGGTGGCTCTATCAAACAAATCTGGACTGGGCAAAAGTGCAAAAAAAACGTTTCTGAAATGTATACGTTTAATAAAAGGTATTTTTTGGTCCATATCATTCACTGTGGTGATACACAATTGCGTATTTGAAAATTTAACTGCAAGGTGGCCTATCAACAAATTCTGGACTGGGCTAAAGTGCAAAAAACACGTATCTGAAAATGTATACGGATAAGAAAAGGTATTTTTGGGCACCTATCAATTCACCTGTGGTGACTACACAATTGCTGGATTGAAATTAATCTGCAAGGTGGACCTCTATCAACAACATCTGGAACTGGGCAAACAGTGCAAAAAACCACGTATTGAAAAGTATACGGATATAACAGGTATTTTTTGCACTATCAATTCACCTGTGGTGAATAATACAATTGCTGTATTGAAATTTAACTTTAGGTGGCGCTATCAACAATTTGGGACTGGGGACAAAAGTGCCAAAAACGTATCTGAATAATGTATACGGATAATAAAGTATTTTTGACACCTTATTCAATTCACTGTGGTGACTACACAATTGCTGTATTGAAATTTAACTGCAAGGTGGGCTTATCAATCAAATCTGGGGACTGGGGCAATATGGGCAAATACAAAACCGTATCTGAAATGTAGACGGATAATAAAAGGTATTTTTGGCACTCTCAATTCACAGTGGTGAAACTACACAATTGCTGTATGGAAATTTACTGCAAGGTGGCTCTTTCAACAAATCTGGGACTGGGCAAAAGTGCAAAAAACACGTATCTGAAATGTTTCGGATAATTAAAAGGTATTTTTTGGCAATATCATTTCACCTGTGGTGACTACAACAAATTGCTGTATTGAAATTTAACTTGCAAGGTGGCCTCCTATCAACAAATTGGACTGCAAAGATGCAAAAAAACTCGATCTGAAAGCTATACGGTTAATTAAATAAGGTATTTTGGGCACTTTACAACTGTGATGGACTACAAAATGGCGGATCAAATTTAACTGCAAGGTGGCTCTATCAACAAAGATGGACTAGGGCAAAAAATTGAAATAAGAACACCTATCTGATATGTATACTGATAATTAAAAGGGAGTTTTGCACCTAACAAATAGAACTGCAGTTACTAGAAAAGATCTGTATCCTAATATAAGTTCAGGCTGCCCAATATCCAAGTAATATTTCAAACAGTAAACTGTTAATATTAAGATCATTGCAAGCAATGTCTGCAATTCAATTCAGTTACTCTTTATAAGAGGCTGTATGTGTTCGCCAGCGGCCACGCCCCCCCCCTTGCACACCCTGTGGACTTTACAGTGGTAGAAGCTCCATTTAAAATTCTCTGCTAAACTACCATAAATATCTTGCACCTCTCCTCTGAGTAATCTATGTTCTTAGGATTCTCAGATAATAGTAGAGGTTTGTCTGTGAACAAATAGAATATAATTTCGCTGAGATGTTTTGCACGCAGAGGCAGAGCGCACGTCCTACTGCTTTGAGATACTGCCACCACTGATCATGTACAGGAAGGGCTGTTACTATGTTAAAACGATGGTGATGCGATTTTTCCAGCCCAAATCGCAACCATATACATCCCATTACTGACGTAGCACACACATCTCACTGCTCTATTCTGTTAAGCTGATTTGCTGGCCGCTCCAAATGACAGGAAGCGCCGAAAATGGCGCGATATTATAGATATGCACAGGATTTTTTTTTTTAACTAAATTATCGCGTGACTCTAAAAAATCCGACTCAACGTAAATACCGTGCCAGATTCAACTTTGTCGATAATTCATCGCCTCTCAACCTAATAATGACATCCGGATTACACTTCACTAACATCTGTTGTTTGTCAGAATTCAGTACTGTTGATTAAGATGGGTTCTCCTTGGACTTCTCTTTTTATTTGTTATAGGGTCCAGCTGTATTATATTAACTTTGTAATTCATACTTATTAACCCTTATCCGACATTTGAGTCTCATACGTAATGTAGGTACGGGGGTTTCCCGCAATTGAGTATAGGTACGTCACGGCGATCTTGCGCGCTCATAAGCGGAGCGCATCATGCCGCATCCCCCACAGCCGGAGTGAGCTCCGGCCGCGGGGGATTAACCCAGCGATGCGCGAATCGTTGGTCACGACATCCCCAGCTGCGGGCAGCTGGAGTTGCTCATGCTGACCACAGTTCGTGGCGAAGTAACAGCGCTCACAGCCATCTACTGATCTCCTACCAGACAGTCACGGATGCTGAATGGGACAGATCCGGGGTTGTCTGGTGAGTGTCACGATGCCCCAATGCATTGTGTGGCAGCGCGTGACTGACTGTTGCCAGGAGACCATTACACAGCTATAAAAATCGTGTGTGTCTCCTAATTGTATGAACCGTTTTAGACAATTGTTCATACATTCCCCCCTTTCCGGAAAAGTGAAATAAGGTGTGTAAATGTAAAAAAGAAAGTGTAAAAAAGTAAAACACCAACACCAAAAAAATAAAATAAAAACCACGTTACACCGCCCTTTCCCCTTTACAAGCGCCAATCGCCTCAAAAAGATAAAAAATAAATACATGTACCCATATTTGGTATCACGCGTGGTGTATCGGACCCACCCTATAAACGGTCATGGTGAACGCCGTTAAAAAAAACCCCCCCAAAAAAACAGTCTCAGAATTGCGGATTTTTGTTTATCCCGCAGCACCATAAAATGGAGTAAAAAGTCATCAAAAAATCATATCAACCCCAAAGTGGTGCCAATTAAAACGTCATTACCCCGAAAAAAAACCCACATATTTTTTACCCTGCCCCCAAAAAAAAAGGCGGTTTTAAAAGCGTCATAAAGTTTTGCCCCCCCAAAAATTATACCAATGAAACCTCAACTCAACCCGCAAAAAAAAACCCCCTATACAACTCCGTAAACAGAAAAATAAAAAATTTATGGCTCCAGACTATGGCAAGAAAAAACGTTTTTCCCTTTTTTTGAATAAAATTTTTTATTGTCTAAAAAGAAAAAACTATACAAATTTGTTCGCGTAATCGTAAAACCTGCTGATAAAACTACATGTCATTTATCCCGAAACAGTGACCGCTGTAAAAAAAAAAAATAAAAAACACACCAGGTTTGCTGATTTTTTTCAAAACACCCTCAAAAATCTTAATAAAAATGATTAAAGAAATCATATCCCCCCCAAAGGGGTCCCAATAAAAACATCAATCACCCCAAAAAAACAAACCACAATCACCCCATATAAAAAAAATTTAAAAAGTTTGGCTGTCGAATGGGGACACATAAAAAACAACTTCTTAAAAAACCCCACTTCTATTGTTAAAAAGAATAAAACATAAAAATTTAAAATTTATATCATTGAATTGACCGACCCTCACAGTAAATTTATTCTGTTTTTTACCCCTTGAGAAAAGGGAAAATGAGCCCAAAAAACAATGGCGGAAAAGCGTTTTTTTTCCCCCCATTTTCGGGCCCAATGCAAAAAAAAAACCGGGAAAACCCCTTTGGGGCCCCAAAGAAAAATTTCACCCTTAAGAGATCCGAGGGAAAATAAAACCAAAATGGGCGACTTCTGAAGGCTTCACCTTTCTCTTTGGGGGGTTTGAAAAATGCGACATACCCCACCGAAATCTGCGCTCCAAAACCAAATAACACTCCCCCTTTAACCCGCGAGCCCCCCAAACCCATTTACACCCACTTTAGGTATTCCCAAAACTTGGAAGAAATTGGAACAAAATTGGGGGATTTTTTTCCAGGAACCCTTTGTAAAAATTTAAAACTTTTCAGCAAAAAAATTAGTTTATTGGAAAAAAAAAATTCTTTTTTTTAGGAACCGAGCGCTAAAAAAATTTGTGAGGTCGATAACTCACTGCCCCCCCGGGAATTTTCCTTTAAAGGGGGTGATCCCAATATTGGTTTTTTTTTAGACATTTATTGGGTTTTTTGCACCTTGGGGTGTCCGCAAAGCTAAAATCGCCTAAATAAAATTGAAATGAAAATAGGCCCTAGAGTCCGGGTAGGTGCTCCTCCTATTCTGAGGCTTGTGGTTGACCCAAAAATAGCGCATTGGGGCCAAAAGGGAAATTCTAAAACGTCAACCAAAGGAATCAATATTAGCTGCTTTTCCTGGTTACTCTACTGTGTTCCATAATAATGAAAAAAAATTGAAAATCGAAAAAAAATAAATTTTTAAAATTTACCCCCACTTTGCTTTAATTTCTGGAAATACTAAAAGGGCAAAAAACTTCTTAAATGCTTTTTTAAATATTTTAAAGGGGGGTTTTTTTTTTTAAGGGGGTCATTTTGGGGTACAAAAATGCGACCCCCCCCACCACGTCAAAATGACTGGTCCCCAAAAAAAAAAATTTTTTTAATTTTTTGAAAATGTAAAAATTCTACTATATTCTAAGCACCTTTTGTGGAAAAAAAAAAAAAAAACATTAAAAAATGATGCCAACTCAGTAACATATGTAGATGCTAGTTTTAAAAAATATTTTGGGGGGAAAGGTTTTTGTCTTTTTACGCAGAAATTTTTTGAACTTTGAAAATTGCAAATTTTTGCTAATTTTCATGATATTTTGTATTTTCAAAATAAAAAAAGAACTTTTTGACAAAATGTATTTCAAATTAAAGCACAATTCTCACTAGAAAAAAAACCTAATGACTTGGATAGGGAAAAGTGTCAAAAAATTTTTCTCACATAAAGTACACATTCAATTTTTAAAAACCGGTCTCTTTTGGAAAGGGCCCAAAACTGGTCCGCGGTAAGGGTTAAAAAAATTTCCTTTAAATAGCAAAACCCGGCAAAAGCCTTTTTTCCCTCCCCTTTTTCCCTGCAAACCCCTACATCATTGATTACATGACCTCATTAACATTTTGCATTGGGTGTCGAGAAACCAACTAGCCAGGAATTTCTCCCCCGTATGGACGTGACTGACAAGAATAGTGGCCATTCACTCTTTCCACCGTAATTTGCAAGTGAACAAACATCATTAGAGTAATTACAGGGAGAGGGAACTGTTTGTTTTTTTTGAGTCCTGCGGGAGAACTAGGAGCGAAAAGCATTCGAGCGAGGGGTTTTGACTGTGTCACAAATGATGATTTTCAGCCCTGAGTCCTAAAATATCATTATCTACGCAAATACAAGGATAAAACAAATTTGTCAGACAATTGGGAGAATGAAACTTTTGGGGGAAAGTTGGTTTCAAGCTCTTGAACTGTTTGAGAAAAGAGGGTGCTGAGAACTACGACACCCCACAAACGGAATTTCACTGCAAAAAATGGATCTTAAATGAATAAAGGGGGAAAAGAAAGAAAAAAACATAACTGGGGGAAAATTTTACTTTTTATTAAAAGCTGTTTTTTAAACTTCCCTGAAATCTTTAAACTCACATAAACCCTTTTTAAAAAATTTTCCACCTTCTGACCTACCTTTTCCAGGATGGATCAAAACCAATCTTCTGACCTTGTCCCAAACTATGGTTTAGGTATGGTATTTTTACCTGTTTTCCCAGTTTTTTTTGTGTCCCGGCTCCATTTCCTCCCCCTGTTTTCAGTTTTGAAGTGTTTTCTGGTTGGCCTGGGTTTTTTCCCGATTTTAAACTGTTCTTCATTTGGGGCCCCATACCTCCTGGGTTGTTTGGCCATTCTACCCTTTTTGTGTTTAGTCCCCGATTCCCCGTCTTTCCCCACCTGAGTCTCTGCGCCACGTCCCGCCCGCTTTTCGACGCCTTTGGTAAACACCAAGAGGGGCCTTAACTCTTAGAGTGGGGTCTATTCATTTGCCCCATTTTTTCCCGTCTGGGAATTTTCGACTGACAACCCCTTTCCGGAAATTTTCATAATGGCAATTTTTCAAATTTGTGAAAAAAAAAAAAAAAACAGACTTTTTAGTTTTTTTGCATTTCATAAAAAGGGCACCAACTTATAGCTGATTTTTCATCCCCTTAACTCAATTTAACCTTCAACTTATCTGTTAATACGAGAGGTTTGCACTTTTTTGCCTGCTTGTTGTTACTTTCATTTCTAAGCTGAGCTCTGCCCATCACATTGCTTCTTCCATACAGCTACTGAAATCTAAGGATATGTTCTTTATCTTACATAGTTTGTAAGGATGAAAAAGACATACTTCCACACAGTGTAGCCCATAAAACTGTATCAGGAGTTTCAAAATAATTTTCACTGAGGGCTACACCAGCATTATTGACTGTATGTCCGCTGTCTCTGAAATCATGTCTTCCCTCTATCTTAAATAAAACCTTATTAAAACTGAACTTCTAGTCATCCCACCATCTACTAACTGACCCCCCCCTGCTATTTCTGTTTCAGTGTGTGGCACCACCATAACTCCTAGGCAGCAGGCCCTCTGTCTTGGGGTTATATTAGATTCTGATCTGACCTTCACCCCATATATCCAATCCCTTGCCCGCTCCTGTCACCTACACCTCAAGAACATCTCCAGAATCCATCCGTTTCTTACTGTGGAAACAGCTGAAACCCTCATTGTTGCTCTTATTCATTCTCGTCTTGACTACTGTAACTCCCTACTTATCAGTCTCCCTCTCTGCAAACTCTCCCCTCTCCAATCTGTCCTGAATGCAGCAGCCAGACTTATATTTCTCTACAGCCGCTATACTGATGCCTCTACCCTGTGTCAGTCATTGCACTGGTTGCCCATTCAATACAGGATACATTATAAACTCATCACTCTCACCCATAAAGCTCTCCACAGTGCTGCTCCTCCCTACCTATCCTCCCTCATCTCTGTCTACCACCCAACCCACTCTCTCCGCTTGGCGGATGATCTTAGACTGCATTCCTCAGTCATCCGAACCTCCCATGCCCGTCTCCAAGATTTTTCCCGGCGGCACCAGTTCTCTGGAACATACTACCGCGGGCAATCAGGCACACTCACAACCCTCATAGTTTTAAGAGAGCTCAGAGAATACATTTTCTCAGTCTGGCAAACCAGTCCAAGAAAGAAAACGTAAAAAAAACAGGGGAGTGGATACTTGGGGTTGTGAAGGACGTGGGGGGCAAAACAAAGGTCCAAAAACAAACGGTCAAACAGCAGGCAGGGGAGAGCAATGGCAGGAATGGAAAGCAAACAAATGCCGCCAACAGGCAGAGATCAGATCCAGGCAGGAACAAACACAGGGTCCAGAGAAGCAATGCAGAAAGTAAGCCTGCACAGCAAATCTGTGGCTAAATAGTTCCCCCAGTGACAGTGATGAAGAGCAGCTATGCCCTGCTGGATGGCACAGAAAGCACTTGACTATCCATAGCAGAGCTGCTGCCAGGGTCAAAAGGCATGTTGCAGCACAGTGTTTGACAAATATGTCCAAAACTTTTTAATCCAGGGGAAAGGGCAAAATACCCATGAAGTAGAAGCCAATTGTCCTCATTTTAGGGAAAACATTTTCAAACTCCAATCTGGCATTCAGAATAAATTCCTGGATCAATGACCCTTCTCCAGGATCCTGATCACTATAACTTATTATATTATTTCACTCAAGAAATGCACCCAGACTCTTTTTGAACTCTGTTAATGAATTCACCATGACAAGTTCCTCTGGCAGAGAGTTCCACAGTCTCACTGCTGTAAGCCAATGTTCACACGGCTGACTTTGGGACGAATTTCATTCCGTATTGCGCGCTGTACTGCACGCAAATATGGCTGAAATCCGTCCCTGTCATTACGGTAATCCACAGAGAGACCTATGGAATCCGTCTCCTCTGCGTTTTTCGCGAGCTGGGAGAAAGTGACATGCACATTATCCCGGCGGGATACGCGCCGTGGATAATGAAAGTCTATGGGGCCGGCGAGCTGCCGCCCATGCCCCGCCCCATACACACTCCGTAATTGCGGGCGAAATCCATCCCGCAATTATGGCATGAATCAGCTGTGTGAACCCTGCCTAGCAGTAAAGAACCCCTTTCTATGTTTATGTAGAAACCTTCTTTCCTCTAGATGTAGAGGATGCCCCCTTGTTCTGGATACAGTCCTGAGTATAAAAAGATCTTGGGAAAGATCTGTATATTGACCCTTGACATATTTAAACCTATTTATTATGTCCCCCCGAAGCCATCTTTTCTCTAAACTAAATAACCCTAATCTTGCTAATCTTTCTGGGTATTGTAATCCACCCAGTCCTTTTATTATTTTTGTTCTTTTGCAATATTATTTCCACTTTACTGTTCTATTAGAAAAAAAAAAAAATTAAAATAATGACAGTGCATGACATGATGGACAAAAATGGCAACCAATGAACCCCAGTGGAGTTACTGTCATGGTGTCTGTAATTTTACATGTCCGTCATGTTATGTTCTTTCTCATTTTTCACGGAGTCTGCAATAAAACCTGAAATGCAGATGTGAACAAAGCCTAAAATACAGAGTTAAGACATTTCCTAAGGGGTGCTTAAGCCGGCATTTTCTTATTATGCTAGAAATATTTTTGGGCAGATACATGTATTCACTGCCATGTTAGTTATAAGGACTTTAATGGTTTCAGAGACGTATTTATCAGCTGAGGACGTAATGTATCCACTTCTACAAATACTAACATTTTACAGAAAGCCAAATGAATTCCTCCCGACTTCTCCCCCATCTCTTATTTTTTCATCGTTTCTTCTCTGTTTGTATGTAGGTCAGATATAACAACTTTGCTCTTTAGTACTTGGCAGATAAGTAGATTGGAGGTGTGGGGATTGAGTCCGATAAAGGTCCACAAAAGGTCATTGCCCTTTTGTGGACTTTTATCGGACTCAACCCCCACACCCCCATTACTTATCTGCCAAGTATAAAGAGCAAAGTTGTTATCTTGACCTACAGACAAACAGAGAAGAAACGATTAAAAATAAGAGATGGGGGTGAAAGTCGGAGGAATTCATTTGGCTTTCTGTAAAATGTTAGTATTTGTAGCAGTGGATACATCACGTCCTCAGCTGTATAAATATGTCTCTGAAACCATTAAAGTCCTTATAAACTAACATGGCAGTGAATACATGTATCTGCCCAAAAAATATTTCTAGCATAATAAGAAAATGCCGGCTTAAGCACCCCTTAGGAAATGTCTTAACTCTGTATTTTAGGCTTTGTTCACATCTGCATTTCAGGTTTTATTGCAGACTCCGTGTAAAAATGAGAAAGAAACATAACATGACGGACATGTAAAATTACAGACACCATGACAGTAACTCCACTGGGGTTCATTGGTTGCCATTTTTGTCCATCATGTCATGCACTGTCATTATTTTAATTATTTATTTTTTTTCTAATAGAACAGTAAAGTGGAAATAATATTGCAAAAGAACAAAAATAATAAAAGGACTGGGTGGATTACAATACCAGAAAGATTAGCAAGATTAGGGTTATTTATGTTTAGAGAAAAGATGGCTTCGGGGGGACATAATAAATAGGTTTAAATATGTCAAGGGTCAATATACAGATCTTTCCCAAGATCTTTTTATACTCAGGACTGTATCCAGAACAAGGGGGCATCCTCTACATCTAGAGGAAAGAAGGTTTCTACATAAACATAGAAAGGGGTTCTTTACTGCTAGGCAGGGTTCACACAGCTGATTCATGCCGTAATTGCAGGATGGATTTCACCCGCAATTACGGAGTGTGTATGGGGCGGGGCATGGGCGGCAGCTCGCCGGCCCCATAGACTTTCATTATCCACGGCGCGTATCCCGCCGGGATAATGTGCATGTCACTTTCTCCCAGCTCGCGAAAAACGCAGAGGAGACGGATTCCATAGTTCTCTCTGTGGATTACCGTAATGACAGGGACGGATTTCAGCCATATTTGCGTGCAGTACAGCGCGCAATACGGAATGAAATTCGTCCAAAGTCAGCGTGTGAACATTGGCTTACAGCAGTGAGACTGTGGAACTCTCTGCCAGAGGAACTTGTCATGGTGAATTCATTAACAGAGTTCAAAAAGAGTCTGGGTGCATTTCTTGAGTGAAATAATATAATAAGTTATAGTGATCAGGATCCTGGAGAAGGGTCATTGATCCAGGAATTTATTCTGAATGCCAGATTGGAGTTTGAAAATGTTTTCCCTAAAATGAGGACAATTGGCTTCTACTTCATGGGTATTTTGCCTTCCTCTGGATTAACAGTTTTGGACATATTTGTCAAACACTGTGCTGCAACATGCCTTTTGACCCTGGCAACAGCTCTGCTATGGAGAGTCAAGTGCTTTCTGTGCCATCCAGCAGGGCATAGCTGCTCTTCATCACTGTCACTGGGGGAAACTATTTAGCCACAGATTTGCTGTGCAGGCTTACTTTCTGCATTGCTTCTCTGGACCCTGTGTTTGTTCCTGCCTGGATCTGATCTCTGCCTGTTGGCGGCATTTGTTTGCTTTCCATTCCTGCCATTGCTCTCCCCTGCCTGCTGTTTGCTCGTTTGTTTTTGGACCTTTGTTTTGCCCCCCACGTCCTTCACAACCCCAAGTATCCACTCCCCTGTTTTTTTTACGTTTTCTTTCTAGGACTGTTTGGCCAGACTGAGAAAATGTATTCTCAGAGCTCTCTTAAAACTATGAGGGTTGTGAGTGTGCCTGATTGCCCGCGGTAGTATGTTCCAGAGAACTGGTGCCACCGAGAAAAATCTTGGAGACGCGCATGGGACGTTCGGATGACTGAGGTATGCAGTCTAAGATCATCCGCCAAGCGGAGAGAGTGGGTTGGGTGGTAGACAGAGATGAGGAGGATATGTAGGGAGGAGCAGCACTGTGGAGAGCTTTATGGGTGAGAGTGATGAGTTTATAATGTATCCTGTATTGAATGGGCAACCAGTGCAGTGACTGACACAGGGTAGAGGCATCAGTATAGCGGTTGTAGAGAAATATAAGTCTGGCTGCTGCATTCAGGACAGATTGGAGAGGGGAGAGTTTGCAGAGAGGGAGACTGATAAGTAGGGAGTTACAGTAGTCAAGACGAGAATGAATAAGAGCAACAATGAGGGTTTCAGCTGTTTCCACAGTAAGAAACGGATGGATTCTGGAGATGTTCTTGAGGTGTAGGTGACAGGAGCGGGCAAGGGATTGGATATATGGGGTGAAGGTCAGATCAGAATCTAATATAACCCAAGACAGCGGGCCTGCTGCCTAGGAGTTATGGTGGTGCCACACACTGAAACAGAAATAGCAGGGGGGGGGGTCAGTTAGTAGATGGTGGGATGACTAGAAGTTCAGTTTTAATAAGGTTTAATTTAAGATAGAGGGAAGACATGATTTCAGAGACAGCGGACATACAGTCAATAATGCTGGTGTAGCCCTCAGTGAAAATTATTTTGAAACTCCTGATACAGTTTTATGGGCTACACTGTGTGGAAGTATGTCTTTTTCATCCTTACAAACTATGTAAGATATGAACATATCCTTAGCATTTCAGTAGCTGTATGGAAGAAGCAATGTGATGACAGAGCTCAGCTTAGAAAATGAAAGTAACAACAAGCAGGCAAAATGTGCAAACCTCTAGGATTAACAGATAAGTTGAAGGTTAAATTAGAGTTAATGGGATGACAATCAGCTATAAGTTGGTGACCTGTTTTATGTAAAGTGCAGCAAACTATCAAAGTCTGATTTTCACAAAGTTAGAAAATTGCCATTATGCAATTTCCTGGAATGGAATTGTCAGTCGAACAATTCCCAGACAGGAAAAAATAGGCAACATGAATAGAGCCCACTCTAAATGAGTCTAAGGCTACCTCTTGGTGTTTACCAAAGGCTGTCGCAAAGCAGGCTGGACGTGGCTGCAAGAGACTCAGGTAGGGAAGACATGGGAATCCAGGACTAAACACAGAACGAGGTAGAATGGCCAAACAAGCCAGGAGAGTATATGGCTCCAAATGAAGAATCAGTATTAAAATCGAGAAAACCAGCCAGAGTCCAACCAGAAAACACTTCAAAACTGCAAACAGGAGGAGGAAATGGAGCCAGGACACAGGAAAAATCATAGGCAACAGGTATAAATACCATACCAAAGCCATAGATTGGACACAGGTACAGAAGATTGGCTTTGATCCAATCCTGGGTTAAGGCTAGGTCAGAAGGCTGGAAAATATTTAAACTCACGGGTTATATGTGAGTTTAAAGATTTCATGGAACGCTATAAACAGCATTTATATGGAAAAGTAAAAATATTCCACTAGCTTCATGTGTTTCTTTACTTTTGCCTCCTTATTCATCGTGAAACTTCCTGCTTGTGGGAGTGTCAGTAGTTCTCCAGCATCTCATTTCTACAGAACAAGTTCAAGACTGCATTGCAATCCAAGACTTTCCTCCAAAGTTATCATTACTACACATTGTACTGACAAATTTGTATTATCCTCTGTACTTGCTGTCATGATAATGACTATATTTAGGACTCATGAGCTGCAGTCATCATTTTCGTGACAGCAGTACACAACCCCCAGCTCTGAACTACTTTCCTTTGCTCTCATTACTAAGATCTGCCAGCAGGACTCAAAGATAAACAAACAGTTCCCTCTCCCTTGTAATTATTCTAATGTAATTATTACTATTCACTTGCAAATTACAGGCTGGAAAGAGTGAATGCAGCCACATCATTCTCTGCTCAAGTCACGTCCACTACAGGGGAGTATTCCTGAGCTGAGTCTGGCTTCTCAGCACACCCACTGATGACAAAATGTTCAATGAGGTCATGTAATCAATGAATGTCAGGTGGTTTGCATGGAATAAGGGGGAGGGAAAACAAGGCTCTTTTCCTGGTTTTGCATAGTAGGACAGGTAAATAATTTTAACCCCTTACCGCCGGAGCCAGTTTTGGCCTTCCTGAAAGAGACCAGGTTTTAAAATCTGACATGTGTCACTTTATGTGAGAATAAATTTTTGACACTTTTACCTATCCAAGTCATTCAGAGATTTTTTTCTAGTGAGACATTGTGCTTTAAGTTAGTAATACATTTTGGTCCAAAAAGTTCTTGTTTATTTTTGAAAAATATCAAAATATCATGAAAATTAGCAAAAATTTGCAATTTTCAAAGTTCAAAAATTTCTGCGTGAAAGACAGAACTCTTCCACCCAAAATAGTTTATAACTAGCATCTACCATATGTCTACTGTAGGTTGGCATCATTTTTTAAATGTTTTTTTTTTTTTTTTACCACATTAGGGGGATTAGAAATATAGTAGTAATTTTTCACATTTTCAAGAAAATTAGAAAAATTTATTTTTTTAGGGACCAGTCCAGTTCTGACGTGGCTGTGAGGGGTCTGCATGTTAGATACCCCAATAAATGACCCCATCTAAGAAACTAAACCCCTTAAAGTATTTAAAAAAGCATTTAAGAAGTTTGTTGACCCTTTAGATATTTCACAGAAATTAAAGCAAAGTGAAGGTGAAATTTCTAAATTTCACTTTTTTTGCAGATTTTCAATTTTTATTCATTATTCACTGGAACACAGTAGATGTGACCATGGAAATACAACTTAATATCGATTCCTTAGAGTCTGACGTTTTCAGAGATTTCCCATATGTGGCCCTAATGCGCTATTTGGCTCAACCACAAGCCTCAGAATAGGAGGAGCACCTACCGGACTCTTGGGCCTCATTTTCATTACAATTTTATTTAGGCGCCATTTTTGCTTTGCGGA